>JASDQU010101725.1:67247-80201 GCA_032191745.1 Picea mariana | reverse complement strand
TCAATAAATGGAGTAGATCATGATTTTGGATTTCGAGAGAATTAAAGTATGTTGAGGGGATAACTTCCAAAGTCTGAAGTTTCAAAGCGAGAGTAGTTGTGGTGGGGCTGGATGACATCGCCAGAGGTGATGTGGACCTTCCTAGACATGCCACATGCCACCACCTGAGTTGGTGACATCTGTACCATGTAGAACTAGGGTTAGGAATTTCATAAGTCGAATGATAGAAAGGAAGCAAGTGTGAGAACTTATGAAGTCCCGAAGCTTTGAACTTCTGAAGTCCCAAAGTTATGAAGACCCGAAGTCCCATAACTCATACGCTTGAAGTTCAATAGTGCATGTCTGCCATAGGATGATGGGTAGACATGGACCATTGATCCATCCTACTTCGCGAGTTTGTTAATTCAGAAATACGAGATTCTATTGTGATGTATTATGAAGACTTTAGAACCCGAAGTCCTGATTAAGCACCTATTGATCTAGCGCTTGGTCACAGCCCGTGGTTGCAGGGGTTGGGGCTAAGAGAATAGGGATAAGGCCTGAAATTTTTATAGAGCCGAGCAGAGCTCAGAAAATTCATGAAATATAAACATTTCTTAAAACAGATTTGGTTTATGAATGCTGTGGAAATTGTTAAGAAATGATGGCCTGACAAATTTCGGTTGACTGCACATTGTGTTTGTAGAGTTCAACAAGTCTCAAGACCATAGGGAATTACCACTGAGAGCAAAGAAATGGAGGAGGCACATAATTATTCTAGTTCAAAGAATGAAATAAATAGAATGGATGTCCATTTAGGAGTGGAACAATCGAACTCCAATGGGCACAGAGAAGAGATGGATAAGGAAGGGAATATGATGAAAATCATTGAAATATTACAGAAAGATTCCCAGGCTCACCGAGCTAATAAAAAAAATATCATGAAATCTAGGGATCAACAAGGAGAATTCAACTTGAAGTGGACGCAGAGCCTGGAAAGGATCGGAAATAAATTGGGTAAGGAGAGTGACTCAAGCAAAACAGGGAGTCGTAGGATCCCTGAGAAGAAAATAATATCAAGAAGTGCTAGCAGGCATCATCATTACTCACAAAAACATTCGAATAAGGAGGTACACAAAAGTTCAAGCCCATCTCCTACCAGAAAACATAGGAGATTTGGAGTAAATGAACTAAAGGGCTAGATGAACAAGATTAAGCCTCCCACGTTTGATGGAGAGCACCAGAAGGAGGAAGATGTCGAGACACGATTGCTTGGCATGAGGAAATACTTCCAACTGTATAATTATTCCTCTCATGCAAAAGGAATAATTGCAATGTATCAAATGAAAAGGAGGACATCCATGTGGTGGGATCAACTTGTGCAGGTGCAACACATTAGAGAGAAGGATATCACTTGGAAAGAATTCAATAAATATTTCGATAAGAAATATTTGACTAAAAGATATTATGATAGAAAGATGAAAGAGTTCTTTGAACTCAAGCTGCGCAACATGACCATTGATGAATATGAGAGAAGATTTTTGGAATTGATGAAATATGTTTCGTTCATCAAGGATGAGACTGTCAAGATTCAGAGGTATCTAAGTGGATTTCCACCTTCCATTGGTGACGAGATTCAATATGATGACCCTAAGACTATGGAAGAAATGATAAGGAGGGAGAAATTGTTATATGAACAACAAAAATAAAATCCTACCTTCCATAAGGCTTGGGAATACAAGAAGAAGTTCGAGAAAGAGTAGAGGCAGAAGGGAAAAAAACCTTCCTTTTTCATAAATAGTCCTCAGGGACAACCATATTTTAGAGAGCCTAGGAAGGCTAAAGTGGGTGGGAAAATGCCAAGACTGCCACCTATGGAATGTTGGGGTTGTAAAGGGAACCATAGGTACAGATATTTACCCCACAAAAATGACAAGGTGAGAGATATCCACAATGTACAACAGGCTAAAACAGTGGAGGACATGGGTAGTATAATGCCAAGGATATGCGCATCCCTGAACAACAAGCACGATGAATATTAGTTGCACATGATTGAAGTGGAAGGTATGATCAACAACCATGCCCTTACTATTTTAATTGATTCAGGGGCTAGCCATAGTTATATAGATCCTAGAGTGGCAGAAAGTTTGCAATTGTCAAGAAGAAAACATGGAAAATCTTGGTTAGTGAAGCTAGCAACAAGAACCAAGAGAAAGGTTATGGAGTTGGTTAAGTACTATCATGTGGACATGAATGGACTGAGCACAAAGGTTGAATTGAAAATTATGCCTTTAGGTTCTTATGCCTGTCTAATTGGGATGGATTGGTTGGAACAACACCATTCCATATTGGACTATCATAATAAGGCATTCACTTGCCTAGATGAGGAAGGAAATCAGAAAACAGTCCAAGGAATTCCTAGAGTTGTTGCTGTCAGAGAAATTTCAGCAATGTAGCTGAAGAAGTGCTTCACGAAAGGCTATCAATTATTTGCAGCCCACTTGGAGGAAGTGCCTGAGGATAAGGTGTCAAAGATCAAATACCGTGAGGTACTAAAGGAGTTTGAGGATATATTTCAGGAGGTACCCTGAATACCTCTGAAAAGATATATTGACTTTTCTGTAAACTTGATTTCTAGAGTAGCTCCAGTGTCAAAATCTCCTTACAGAATGAGTACACCAGAGCTAAAAGAGATGCAATTGCAGCTTGAGGAGCTCCCGAGGAAGGGGTATATATTCCTAAGTGTGTCACCTTGGGGTGCCCCGGTCCTGTTCATGAAAAAGAAGGATGGGACGTTGAGATTGTGTATTGATTTCAAATAGTTTAACAAAGTGACTATTAAAAACAAGTATCCTCTGTCGAGGATCGATGATATCTTTAATAAATTGAAGGATGCCAAGATATTTTCAAAGATAGATCTCAGGTTAGGATATCACCAGGTAAGAATAAATGATGAAGACATAAGTAAGACTACCTTCAGAATAAGGTATGGTCACTATGAATTCATAGTGGTTCCATTTGGGTTATCAAATGCACCCGCTTTTTTTATGTGCCTAATGAATGGTGTATTCAGGGACTATCTGGACAAGTTTATCATAGTATTTTTGGATGAAATCCTGGTGTATTCCAATTCAGAGGAAGATCATGAACAACATATGAGGATGGTGCTGCAAGTTCTAAGAGAGCACCAACTGTATGCCAAGTTGAGAAAATGCTCGTTTTATAAAAAACAAATCCATTACTTGGGGAATACTTCTTTAACTCATGATAGCTATGTGGAACAATATGCCATTGATGAAGATTTTAAAAAAGTATATGAGAAGCTAACCCATGGTGCACAGGTAGAGAACCATTTTCTATAGGGAAAACTACTCTACCATCTTGGAAATATATGTATTCCTATAAGTGAACAAGTCCATGTAATATGAGAAGCTCACGCTTCTCTTGTGTCTAGGAATTTTGGGGTAGGAAAAACTATGTCTCATTTACAGAGGTTTTGTTACTGGCCTCAAATGAAAGCACTTGTAACTAAATATGTAAAGGGGTGTGTGATGTGTTCTACTTGTAATCCCACTAATAGAAAACTTGGGCTATACTCACCACTACATGTTCCATCCCATACGTGGGAAAGTATCTCCATGGATTTTGTAGGGGTTTTACCAATGTCAAAAGGGGGTCATGACTATTTGTATGTTGTATTGGATAGGTTCAACAAAATGTGTATCTTAATGCCATGTAAAAAGAAGATCACTACTGAGAAGGCTGCTAATGTATTCTTTCAGTATGTTTGGGTTCACTTTGGGTTACCCACATCCATTATCTTGGATCGAGATACTCGATTCCTTGGGGATTTTTGGACAATATTGTTGAGAATGATGGACACCAAGTTGAAGAGGAGCACTTCTTTCCATCCATAGACTGACAGATAGACAAATGTTGTAAACTGAACAATGGTACTTTTTCTTCGAGGATACTGCAGCAAGAATCCCAAGTTATGGGATGAATAGATACCCTATGTACAACATGCTTACAACCGAGCCTTACATTCCTCCACTTAGTGTTCTCCTTTAAAGTTCCTTTGGACTTGATGTATGGGAGAGATGCCAATTCAAATGAAGAAAGAAATGAGGACAAATCCTGTAAGTTCATCCAGAGGATCCAACAAGTACACCAAGCAGTTAGGGAATAGTTTGAGAAAATTCAAGAACAGTATAAAGCTCAGCATGATAAATACAAGGTTGATCATCAGTTCTAGTTTGGAGACCGGGTATGACTTCACATCAACAAGGATAGATTGAAGGGTGAAGGAAAGAAACTCAAGCCTATTCATTATGGACCCTTCACTACTTTGGAGAAACGTGGTACTAATGCTTTTCGTCTGGATTGTCCACCTTATATGCAAATTTACTCAGTTGTAAATGTAGAGATTTTGAAATTTTTTGAGCCTCCCATGATCATGGATCAAGATGAGGAAGTTTGAATACTTCCAGTTGATGAGTTTTCTCATGGGTACTTGGATGGGTTAAAGGAATATATCATCTTGGACAGAAGGATGAGGAACTCACGCAGGGGTGATGTTGATTATCTTTGATTAGGATTAAAGGGAACACATCCAAGCAAGACAAAGTGAATTGAGAAGGACAAGGTGAGGGAACTCTTCCCTCACTTATTTGTTGATTGATGAAAGATTTTTGTGGTCCAAAAATATCTCAGTGGGAAGGCATGATCCAAAAAGGATCTAGAGAAGACTAAGGACAACTCATAACTCGCATAAGCAACTCAAGAAGATCAGAATGGCCTCAACAGATAGAGAAAGGGAAAAAAATCAAAGTTCTCAAAACTCAGTAAAAATGACATCATCACGAAGAGAACATCACAATCTTTCCAACGACTCAAACAACTCATCAAATAGAGTTACAGATCGAAAGATATTCACAGTCAAAGTTTGGTCAACCTAGCCCAGTCAGCAAGGGATGAGTCATCATCCATACTACTGAAGTCAACATCAATATGGATGATGTCATCATATGTACAACATATGTTGCACACACAGGAGGCAACATGTGTCATGCTGACATCAACATGGTGATGTGGCAGCACTAAAGACTGCCACATGTCACTCAATTTTGGCCTTTTCGGGTCATTCTGTGGACCAGTAAAAAAGCACCACATAACAGTCCATACAATCACGTGGTAGATCATACAATGACATGGAGGATGATGTGGTAGGTCATACAGTGATGTGGCAGGTGATGGTACAGTTGGTGACATGGCCCAATGGTTGGCTGCCATGTGGCCCAGTCATGGGTTGCCACGTGGCAATGGGAAAATCTCAATGACAGCCCGAGAACTAATTTCCAAAAAAAATATATATCAAAAAGTTGGCGGGTCCGCCAAATCCAACAGGACCCCACCAAATCTGGCACCAACGAACTATCTATAACCCTCGCTAAGATTTGCAGAACAAACATATTCAAATATATACATATGTTACAATGGATACCCAAAAGGGGAGGCCTGTGTCTCGACCCTGGGACCTCCCCCTCTATACACACCTTAACACATGCTCTTCTAACCAAATGTCCAATAGTTTTTGTTGATTACAAAGCTAGTTTTGTTTTTTAAAAAGTGAATCCGCTTAGTGCCATTGGGAGGAGGCATGTGAGGGTATGGATTGACATGAATTTTAAGACATTTTTTCAGAATTTACTGCAGGTTGCAGGGCACGAAAACCGAGACATAGTTTCTCTTGGGCCTGGGAGTGCTAGAGTCAGATCGAAGCATGGAGACAATAATTTTTGGCTAATTTGACACCACAATTTCAGTGGTGTTGTCTATTTTCTGATCTGAGCAAAGTTTCTATAGCTTGATTTGAGAATGAGGTATACTTATGTATTTTGCCAAATTCTTTTGCTAAGCTAATAAAAAGGCCTACCCATTTGAGAGCAGGACTCAAAGACGTAGTCCACCAAGGACGAACTCCATTATCATTTTTTTGTGTTCATATTTGATTCTTGTGTCTCTTCATTATTGAGATTTTCCTTCTTTAATGGTGCACTTTAATTTATTCTCATTTAATGCAATTCTTTATAAGTCACTTCGATGAAAAGATCCCAGATCACTTTCCCTGCCAAGGGGTTAGTAGAATGTGTGGTACTTGTAGCACCACTAGATGGGGAAACAAGGTGTTGACGCTTGAATCTGTTAAGACCAAAATGACAACCTCATGAGGATATAAATTCCCTTGCATTTTTATAGAGGTGGTACTCCTCTTTTACTTTCAATTTTTGTGGGACTTTGGGTATTCAGAATATGGGACTTTGCAGAAGTCCATCGTGGTAATAAAAGAAATATAAAATAACAAGAAATAAAATGTTTTTTTTTTTAAAGAAGGTTCCTGAGAAAGGACCATGAATCAAACATTTGATACATTAAAGCAAAATAAACAAAATTTCCTCACATCCATCATAGTTTAACTAAATATTTTTGGTCACATAAAAATAAAAAGAAGATGGTCCGCATGCATAAGAGAACTTTAACAGAGTGGAAACATGGGTATATCAAATAAATATAATGATAGATCAACCTCAAATACTTCATATTCTAAAATCAAGGTTACAAAGTACAGTTGAGATTGTTCCCAAAGTAGCTCTCTTGAAATTTAAAATGTGTTTTTCTTAAAAAGTGGGATTGGGGCTCCCGCAGACCATAAAGTTAATAAATACAAGAAACAATCTTGTAGAAGGAGGATGGTGGGTGAAAGTAGAACAAAAAGATCTGGAAAGAAGAAAGTGAGAAGTTATCAGTCTTCGGTTAGACCTTTATAGTGAAAGAGGTGGAATAACTGGATGAAGGCACTGATAAAGAAAGAAATATATGATTAGTGTAAACTTACTTTGATGGTATCTAATTCCATGTTCCTCTTCACTTGCTTGATGCTTTCATTTTATTGTCTTCATTGACGGTTACAGGAATCGTCTCAACTATTTTTTTCCCTTTTTAATAATTTTTTTAAATAAACTTTTATTTTCACGATTAATTTCCCATTAAAATAGGACGACTGTAATTTAATTTTCTGGAAGTTAAAACCAAATTTTTAACCATGTAAGCCGCCTCTAATTCACTCTTCATCATCTCATATTTCCAACAATATAAAATTTTCCCAAATCTGTCGCCCAGATCTCAAGATATGAGCTTGTGAAGTTGAGTTGTCAGGTAGGCCCATTAAAAAATGCAACTGGCTGATATTTTAATTTATGAGAAAAATTTATCAACTTTCAACACTTTAAACCTGTACCATAATATTCTATGTCGAAATAAATTTCCAATGGTATAATGTTTGCTGCAAATGAAGGTCAAGATCTCAAGATATAGCCTTTGCAAGATCGTGACTCAGCCACCGTCGATCAAGTTTGATTGGTAACTGTGGACCCTTGATTTAATTTCGACCTCCTTTGTTGAATTTTGACTTTTCTTCATTATTATTATCCCACATGTATGAGAATAAAAGAGTATTATTGGTATATAATGTTAAGTGTAACATACACTTGACAATAAATAAATCAGAGAGGAGACTATGGAGCTTGGAGGATTCGACCCTTGGAAAATTGTTGAATATAATAATAATTTTGCATGCCCAGTCAACCACCAATATGCCCAGTTAGCAATTTTGAGTCACTCAACCAAATGTTGCCACATGTCATCACTCAGTAGGCAAACAATCTGCCATATGTCATCCAATAAAATCACACCATGTGTCACTTTTTGTATGCTACCACATGTTTCTATTAATTAGTTTCCATGTGGCACCATCCAATTAAATGCCATGTGGATGTTTCTCATTAGTTAATAAAGTGCCATGTGTCACTTTCAGATGTTCCTTATGGAACTTAGGATAGGAAAAATATTATTAAAATAATATGTCGAGTTAGCATGGTTACGTGAATGCAGAGGTAGGTGCAGAAATCACCACGGACCCGCTGTAATACATAGTAAGGAATGAGTGTGAAAAATTCTAAGTGTAGGTGAAGTGTAGAGGAGAGGTAAATAGTTGTAAAATATTCTAAGTCTTGAGAATGGGTTAGACGGACTTGCATATGATATATGAAGGAAATATTGTATCACCAACCCATGAACCCGCAGTAACATATTTGGCTAAGTGTTGGAGGAGTTACATAGTAAAGAGTAGTAAAAAGTGTTACGTGCATTATGAAGGTGGTGGAAGTCAAAGTGCATTGTGAGGGTAGCAGAGGGCAACCCGTGAACTCGCGGTAAGCCATAGTAAATAAGAATAAGTCTGGAAAGTATATAATGGGTCACGTGAAATATGGAAAATATGAAAAATGAAAAGAAATGTATGGGAAATAAAGGAATTACGTGAAATTTGGGAAAGGAAAAAGGGAAAAGGAAAGAAATGGAAAAATGGGATAATAAAAATGGAAAGACAAATAAAAAGAAATGGGAAAATAAAGGAAAAGGGAAACAAATGTGAATGTGGAAAGGAATAATAGAAAATGGCTAAGTGTGGAAAATGGCAAGGGGAATATGAAAGTAGTGAGACAATGAGAAAAATGACTAAGTATAAAACAAGAGAAAGAATAGAGGTGAAGGGAAAGGAGAGGAGAGATAATGCCACTTAGAACATTTTCCATATTTCTTCTTGTAATATCTCCATTGGAATTATGGATAGAAGTATGCATATCTTGGTCATGGAGACTCCGATTTTGATTCTATGAAATGCATGGTGAAGATGATAACAAGGGCTATGAAATGAACATATAATAGTTAAAAAAATTTCATCTTCCAATATCATTTTTTTTATTTATTATTCCAGGAGAGGGAACATGTAGGTGACCAAATTTTGGTCAACACAAGGTTAGGTTTCTTTTGAGGATTTTTACCCCTAGTGCCCTTAGGCTTATTCATACAATCTTTATCATTCTAAAAATGAAAATTACTTAAATTTACAAAATGACAAGGTCTTGCGGAGACTCACTAGAGTAATTGCATAGGCTTTCACCTCCATCTTGCTGCTTCCACTTCCAGGTCTAAGATGTTGGTCCTAAAAAAATACAAATTGATTGCACACTTACTTTTAGATTGGATCCTTAAGAACCTCCCTAGAAATGGTTCCAAAATGTTTGTCAAATTATATGGTGGTAATTTTATTCATCAATTATCGATTCAGGTTGGTAAACTTATGAGGTACCGACAAAGTATATGAAAAACAAATCTAAAAACCATAACATTCTCAAAGAAATAAACTCTATAACTAGTTTCTCATCGAGTAGTGGATGTTCTAAGGTAGAAATTTAGGTTGGATATAGTTTTTATATCTAAAAGTACTATAATAAATCCACTTTATCATCTCTATTGACAACC
This sequence comes from Picea mariana, assembly GCA_032191745.1. Taxonomy (NCBI): domain Eukaryota; kingdom Viridiplantae; phylum Streptophyta; class Pinopsida; order Pinales; family Pinaceae; genus Picea; species Picea mariana. Next base: position 70,841 of record JASDQU010101725.1, on the reverse strand, counting down.
CTCAACTAAGCAATAATTAAAACTAAAGCAATGCATGCAGACATGATATTACCATGAGTAGTTACAAGTCAACAAGGAATTGATAACATCGTTGCATGAGAATTTCCAGCTCTGAAAATTATATGTTTAGAGAACTACCAATTAATGTCAACCATAAGTCAAGCATGCAAATCCTATTCTTACATGCATGGATTGAATCATAAAACAAAAAAACAAATTGAATTGCACAAAAACAATTAAATGGAATTTTATAACAACAAAACAAAACAACATTAACCAATCAACGATTCTAAGAATATCATGCTCACTATAGAAATCAATTCTGGAACTATGTTAATTCCAATTTAAAGTTGATTCTAATGCAACAAAAATCTACCTAAGGCGCTACTTTTGAGTCGAAGGGGGCCCTTCCTCCTATCAAAAGTATGCATGATATAAGATTACTCACTAACTTTGCAACAGAGGGATTGAACACACATCAAATTAATTATATTCATAAAACCAGAGTACAAGTAGAGTATCAACCCTATTCCTTCAATGCTTAGCTATTCCTCTTGGTTAGAGCACCTTATATAATTACATTTAAGAGTACAAATAATTTTGGCACTCAATCCCATGCCAAATCGACTCAAAATAGTCTATGCAATATAGATTTGGACTTCGAATATTCCAACAACAAAAGATTACGTAATTAGATAACTCATTGTGATTTCATCACTAAAAACATGAAATCACAAAAAATCGTGCATACTACAAGAATCAATTAGATGTTTATCAAGGATAGCATTTGCAATAAGATCTTTGCCAATCTAGATGGTAATTTTCCATGTGTCCACGATTCTACAAAAAACCCATATTTTTGATTTAGTTGGAAGGAACGATGCATATCCTAATCATCGAAGTGACTATAGGACTTATTTATAAAACTACATGAACATTCCAACTGATTCGTTAAATTGGGAAACTAAAAATATTTTACCTATTAAACAAGGAAGAATGCAACATTAGGAAAAGACAATTACCTTGAATTAAAAAATCTACTTTCGAGGTCAAAGTAAAAAAATATTTCTTATCATGGGGAAATGGGATGGGTATGTGGCTAGGTAAGTAGTCAAAATAGGGTCCTTCAGATTGTCCCAGTGTGACAAAACTGGGGCCCTACAACCACTCATTTGGGACTACATGGGAAATGGGTGAGCAGATTTGGAGGAAAGAATTTGAACCAGAGCTTAAGGAACGCGATTTGACCCTATGCAATTGTTACCCTATAAATCCTTAGTGGTTTGGTTTTTTTTTTGTTCCCCTGGGTTTCCTTGGGAAAAGGATGAGATCATAGAGGGGGATTTATGGGAATATGTTTCCCTATATGTTGGCCTAGTGGGTTCCTATAAGCTCCTTGAGAGAGGGCATGTGTTCCTAATACCACAGAGCTCTGAGACTACTTGGACAGACTGATGTTGAAGCCCTAGAATGGAAGTGGTACAACTGAAGGAATATGAACTAGTGAAGGGGTACACTTCCTTGGGTGGGATGAGTTGATGAAGAATGAGAGGCTGTGAGGTGGAAATACTTTTGGAATTGGTCCCATTGGCCTTTCCTTGAGTTGTGTGCTATTGGACATTAATTTTCCTATTTGAGATCCTTTTCCTTGGTATATTATTAGCCTTGACTCAGGGGTTACCTATTGTTGAGAGCCAAAAAAACAATGTCTACAACCGTGAGGAACATATGAGGTATGCAACTAGTTGGTGCTTCTTCTAAAGATAAGTGACATGACTATTAATGCTTAATTTCTTGTGTAATGTGATGTAATGCATTTTTTTTTCCATTACGTTTTACTAAACAGATTTTATTGATGCTTAATCAATATTTTTAATTATGCTTGTACATGAATTATGCATAGGACTGTATGCTTGTTAGGATACATAATTGTGATTTATGTAAGACAAACTATACATAATTTTATTAAAGCCATGTTGGGCATATTCTATGATGGTTTCAGATAAGAATGGTAGTAGCAAGACTTAGCTTGGAGGCTAGGTATGCTACATTGTGGTATCAGAGGGTTTTGTTTTTCCAGTGACAAAACCCATTCCTTATGCTGGGTCTTGGGGATGTTTCAACCTTTATATCCCTATACACATCTAGGAACACACATCAAATAACACTATTCAAATAACCATATAAATATATAATCATATGCTCACAACATATTATATAATTTGAGACATCTAGTCTCTTGACCATAACTTGGGTCTAATTATCTTGACTCACCCTTGGAGTCCATATTCCTTTGATTTCTTCCTATCACATTGAATAAATCATCATTACAATCACACTATATATAATTTACTCACACATGTCATACATAATCATCGTCATTCCAAAATCATAAATATAACATATAATTATAGTATTGAATAACATCCAAATAGATCTCAACATGTTCATGGGTCCTATATAAATAACATATCATATCACTACAACAAAATAACCCATTAACATCAAGTTTAGTGTCGAATTATAGTGCATTTTTTCAAGTTGGATATTTTTTCAGTACAAAATTCAAGGTTAAATGGATTTTTGTATTTAGTGTTGGGTTTAGTGCCAAGTTTTGTACTAGATTTAGCATTGACTATATCTATACATTATATTTTATAGAAATTTTGAAAATTGAAAAATTGAAAAAAAAATGAAGCAATGGTAAGGGGGGTTTGATATTTGAGCCCAAGTAACTTTCCAAAAGGTAGGATCTCTACTCGAGCTACATTTATGCACATGTTTTCCATTAGAAGTGCAAATTTGAATTGAAACTAGATCAAACTAGTGCAAATTAAAATTTACATAAATGAAAAATGGTAAAAAATAAAAACAAAAATAAAAAATTGTAAGGGAATGATGGGATTTGATCCCAAATCAATTTCCAAAATGAAATATCTCTACTTAATCTACATTCCCACAAAATATGCCATTAAACGTGTAGATATGAATTGAAACTAGCCCAACCTATCTACACAAACAAGCGAATAATGCAAATCTTTGATAAATATCAACGTGTAATACAAAGGGAAAAGTAAGTAATGAGAGATATATGGGTACTAGGATGAACGTAGATCTCCTTATAGTAATACAAGGGCCTTCCTTAGGTCACATCCATGAACCAAAACTATGGATTAAATAAAATCCCCAGAATGCCATTTTTTACTTCCTTTTCACATTAAACTTGCAACCATAGAATACAAAGAAACATTAGCAAACCAATAAAGAAAAATGTAAGGTAAAAGAGGAAGGAAGGAAGAGAATGGATGTAATATTCCAAATATAAAAAAGTATGCAGAACAAAAATAAATAGCTAGAAATGATAGATGAACAACAATATAACCAGAACAACACCACAATAATACCAAATTGATACCAGGATAACACCAGAAAGAGCACTTTGATTACTGAGAGCAATGTTCACTTGCCTCTTCGAGGGGGAAACCTCCAGCAGAGCAGAGCTCTATTACAATAATATCCAAGACAAAATTTCTCATACCCTCGACTCCTATTTATACTAAATATGTCTATCAAAAGAACCATCTAGAGGAAGAT
>JASDQU010101725.1:0-66937 GCA_032191745.1 Picea mariana | reverse complement strand
GACCAACTCAGCACTTCACCCTTCAGGAGTTTTTGGCTCCTTGCTTCTCTGCTGCTCTCTGGAGTGTACAACCTCCAAAGTGAGGGATCCTCCACCATGTGTCCCTTAGGATCTAATAGTCTATATTAAATTCGATCTTTGGGAGTTTTCACTCCTCCTACCTCTGTTCCTCTCGAATAGCGAACTAGTGAAGCCTTGATTGGACACCATGTGTCTTGTTCCAATGGGTGGCTAGGATTGCTTTGGCTCCCGGCTCTTCAAGAATTCTCCGCCCAGACTTACCTTTGTCCTTTCAAAGTTCTATTCCTCCGGATCTCTAGATCTACTACGACACCTCCCCTAGTGATCAATGACCAGGATCTATTTAAGAATTTGGCTTCGGGGATTTTCGAAGCACAACACCTCAAATCCTCCGGAGTGGTTCCCCTCTGAAGCTCACTATCTTTTGCCACATGTACTTTCGAATGATGGATGGTCCCGATATTCTTTGGGACTTTGGATAGTTCTCTCTCCTTGTGCACTTAAAAATGAGTTGATTTCCATGCACTTGCCTGGATCTAATGACTGTTGGTCCTTCACTCTCAGATCCGATGGATGGGATTTGTTCTCCTCCTCCACGTTCCTCTTTCTATCTGAATGTAGATCTAACAGTCCAAATATCTCCCCACAACTGATCTGACGGCTATCGCAACTCCTCCCTCCTGAGCTTCTGCGTTCTCCTGAATTGAAATAATTTGCAAGTATCCAAGGCTGTAGCCTTTGATCCTCCTGATGTGAGCCTGAATGCTTGGGTCTCTGTTGGCCCTTGACCAAGTTTAAGAGTACTTGGTCATACTTGAACACTTTTGGGACTGTGACAACTTGCCAAGGAAGGAGCGCAACGCGAAGAAGAAAATAAGGATGCAAGACCTATTTTGGGGTCTATTTTAGGGTTTTGGGTTGATGTAACGGGAAAGGGATGTCGGCCCGTGGGTTTACCCACGTTTAGGCCCATTTTGTAATCTATAAATAGGAAATGTAGATAGTAAGATAGGAGGAGATAGTAATGTACTACATCTATGTGATGTATGAATGAAAGCTTAGTGCTAGTAATTGAATCTGTGTGATTGGATGTATCTTAGAGTGCTCTGTGCATGAGATCAGAGAGCTAAGTGCAGGTTGTTATAGTCTGAAGAGAAAGGAAGAAGGATCTAGTGAGCTATGCAGATCTTCTATCCTGTGCAAAGTAAGGGTCATTCGAGCTCTGTGCTGTAACTACTTGACCATGATAATATAAAGAAGACTTTGTGGACGTAACCCCAAGGTGGGGGTGAACCACGGTAACTGTGTGTATAGTGCTTTGTGCTCCGCTCTTATGTATTTATCTCTTTCTTGGCTAAGTGCTTGATGTGATTAAGTAGATCTAGTTATGCTCTGTGCTGTTGATGAATGAATGAACATTAGATCTGATATATGAGATGCTTAGTGCTTGATTTGTTGAATCTAACCTATATTTCTTTGGATAAGTACTGAATCATTCTTAGTATAAGTATTCACTGCGATTCTTTGTGCCTTCTACAAAGTATATTAATGAATGTATGCTAAGGAATAATTGTTTCCAAGTGTCTTGTAAGAAATATAATCACAGATCTGTGTCCTAGCTAAGGTTGCAGACACCTGAGTCCTGCAACCACCCCTGCCTCTACCTCGGGTGAGACTTCATCTGCTTCCCAGGTGTTGCCGAAAGGGCCAGTAGTTAGGGATTTGTTGGTGTGCTCTTGAGCGTTGAACCCTGGGTCTACCCTTGTCCCAACAAATGGTTCCATTGCCAGGACCTGGAGCTGTGATTGCTGGGAACTGAAGAAGAAGAAGCTTTGCGTGAAATAAGCTCTGTACATAGATCTGTTTCTCTAGTGTGCAGTGTTGTGTTTGACTTGTGAAGCCTTGTGCCAAGAAAAGAGGTCATATCTGAAGAAAAGAAGTCAGATCTGTGAAGAAAAAGGTAAGATCTGTAAGCTCCATGCCTTGATAAAGGTAAGAATAGTTAAAAGTCTTAGATCTGGAAGCTTTGTGCTCTGCAGAAGTAAGATAAGTGAAATTGTTTTTGTTTCCAAAGCATGGATCTAGGTATGTTTGATAGATTCTGTCCTAGCTTCAAAAATAGGGCATTAATAGATGAAATAAAGTTTGATATGAATAGATCTGATAAATATAGTGATAGATATGTTATACCTATGCATCAAAAGAATGTATGGACTAACAAGTGGATGCAGGATCCTAGAAAATGTTTTTTTCAAGCTAGCCACCATGATCCTGGTGCGCAGTACAAAAGGAGTTGGGGAACATCTAAACGAACAAGAAGATTAACCCTTTGTTATAGTTGCAGATGACCAAGACATATTGCTAAAGAATGCCTTGGGAGAAGACCTAGTTGCCTCTATTGTAAGGCTATGGACCATGAAGTATTGGATTGCCCTAGAATGATTGCTAGGCTTGAGAAGTTGAATATGGAACAAGCAAACCCTGAGGGAGATCAAGAGACCAAGATTATAGCAGAAACCCATAAAGAATCAGAAAATATATTTCTATAGATGAAAGATACCTTGAATGACCACCGACATGTTAGGCTATCAGAGATATTCAAAGAAAAGGAGCAAATCAAAGCAAGAATAGGGGACTTTGACATTGACTGTACTCTTGATGAAGAAGTGCAAGTGAACATTATGCTAGAAAAAACTTGGGAAGCTATAGGGAAGCCTGCCATGATCCCTTCCCTAGGAGGAACAAGTTTCTTCAAAGGAAAGCTAGTAAACCTATGTGGAAGGCTTGCTCAGATACCTATGACTGTTAATGGAACTTCAACAGAGGAAGACTTTGAGATCATTAAATTTGTTGAAGACAACGCCCCATTTACCATGCTCATAGGAAAACCCTGGATTGATAGAAAACATGCCAGACGAAGAGAAGGAGAGAAAGTTTTGGAAAAGAAGAAGCAAGAGTTAAAAGAATTTATGACCCGAAGGATCGCACACTTGATTGAAGAACAAAAGAGAAGATCCCAGATATTTAATATTAGTACCTCCGATGTCGAAGCTAAGAGAACACTTGAGGATCCGCAGAAGATCGAGTTGCCTATTTTTGATACAGAAGAAGTATTATCAAGGAACCCTAAGAAAGATTTTCCACAACGCGAAGTAACTAAGACCACAGAAGATAAAAATCATAATGGTAAAAGCATTACTAAGATGAAAATCACTGGGAAGAAGGCTAGGAAGTTAAGAAAGAAAAGGGATAATACTGAAAGGTTACAAGAGGTTCTAGAGGACACTTTGCAGCAAGAAGAATTGCAGAATTGCAGAATTGGAGCTTCGCCGAGATATAAGAACAATGACATGTAATACTTCGCCACAACGAAGCAATATAGCCGTTGGAACTGATATACCCATTCGACCGCCACTCTGAACAGATTGAAAAGCAGTTATGGGTTACCACTAGACCTTTGGATAGCACAAGAGCGGATAGAACGAAGTTAATGAAGGCCCCATGTCCGTTGCAAGCAGATCGTTGTTGAGATTGCCTACTTAACCTATCATGCCATGCACCAAGAATAATTTTTGCTAACTGAGAATCTGAGCGTGAACCCTGAGATTTACTTACGCTGAGATCATTTCCTTACTATTCGCTGTCGTCTATGAATTCCTTTTGCACCTGAGCCAACTGACCCAAGTTTGTATGTCGAATGAGCTCAACACTGCTGAGAAAATTGTTGAAGAAGTTCTAATTGATTTAATGGCTGAGAGAGTCATGTTAGAATGCAGAATGTCTATAGGTGTACATGCATCATTCTCGGGCGTACTGCCAGCTTCCCCCTCCATTGCTCGAGCAGGACCATCCCGATCGCCTTCGGAAAGATGATCTAATATAGGAAATGACTTCACCACTGTGAAGATGATCCCAAGCATCTTGTCTAAATATATCCCACCACTAAGAGGACCAGTGAATCGAGACTCTGTACCTAGAGACTTCGACTATGCTGTAGTCACTGCGTACCTCCTGAAAGGGGTGCGCGTAGTTCATGCTGACCAGGAGAAGCTCACCACGTTGAAATTCAGTGATTTTAACCTTGGATATCGCAAGGTATAAATTATGCTAGCCCCACACAAGTATTTGAATATTACAAAAGGAAAGAACCCCAAGATTGTACTGCAACAATGGACCCATAACCTTTCGTAGTCAACCCTCCTCAATGTAATGAAGATTCCACATTTCGGGAGGCATCAGGAAGTAAATGCATGTGTTTGATTGTTGTTGTCCTGCTACCACGGAGGATACCTATGGTTGGACCGACGCATCACCGTGGATCCGATTCTGATCAATCAGATCACTGGGCTAAGCATGAAGGGCCTTGACCCGCAGGACTTTTACCCTGGAAAGACCGCAGATCGTGCTCTCTCTCAACGAATAAAAGACACATATGGTGATCTGGAGAAAGGCATGTGAGGTTACAAGGTAGAGTCCATTGAGAAGGCAACAATACGCTTTGGTTTCCAGCTGATAGCAGGCAAGTTAGTTCGAAAAAATAGACCTACACAGGTGAACGGATTTGTAGTTGACCTCGAAGGGAAGTGCGCAGAGGGACTACAAATGAACTAGGAAAAATACCTTATAAATCAACTAGAGCTTGTCTGTAGACAAGCGTAGGACCAAGGATATGAGTTCCACTTTAGATGGTTTCTCATACTCATCGCCTTCATCGCGTGGGAACTGCTTGAGGGAGCCACATTTCTAGAGATTGAACCCTTCAAACCCCTGGCTGTGAAGTTCTGTACGCTGTGGTACTCCAGCGACATGAAAAAACAGTGGTAGTCCAATGCCGTCTTCCATGTGTACTACACTCAGTTGAGGAATTCCATTCAGTCTACACCACGCATTACACCCAACACTCTTCATAGGTTTCGACCTTTGATGAAATTCAACACAGATCGTCACTTCACCTACATCACATCACATGCAGATGAGAAAAAACAACAACTCTAGTCATATTACAAGCTGACAGAAGATGACCTGGAGGAGATTACCAAGGAATGGTCGACAAACCTCCTTGTTGCAGTAGACCCCGCAGATATGTCCAACGTAGATATCCCTGAAGCTATGATGGATACACCAGGACATCGCAAGACTAAGAAGGAGGTGGAAGTTCAAGATATCCACAGCACATCCACAAAGATTGCTTTTCTCTCACCTGCGAAGGGAGGTGATGATGAAGAACTAGGGGGCACAAAAGTTGAACAGAGAAAAGGCGAGGTTACCCTGCCTAGGGACGAGGCATATCCCTCCAAGAAAAGGAATATTACCCCATCGAGGCCGTCATCCAGAAAGAAAACTAAGGCCACCCAAACCATGCTTAAGACTACGCTTACCCCGGATGATTTTAATTTCTTAATCACCATGCTGAATGATGTTTCATTAGAGCTCGTGGAAAAGAAAGAAGCAAAGCAAGAGGAAATATTCCTCTAGATTATGGGCGAATTCAAAGAAGCACAACAGGCACTTCAGTCCATCCAAGCAGTTTCTACGGCACTGTTAACAATGGAAATATCAGGAACAGATGATGAGCCCACACAGTTATGACAGATCATTGAGAAAGTCGAAGCTCACCTTCGACGAGCTCAAGAATAAATAGTGAAATCCACCCAGGATTTTGCGCAAGCACAGAGCGCACAGGAAGAGCAACGGAGAAAGGCAGAATAGGAGCAGCTTGACTTACAAGCCAAATGGGAGGAGGAAAAAGCCCAATTACAAAAGAGCAAGGGCCAGTTGGTAGCAAAGAAACTTGAAACACAAGAAAGAGTTCACAAGGCACTGCACTCTGTGACGATCATAGAAGTGAAGATGGAAGATCATCTTCCACAACAGGTGACCCAAATGGAAGCAGTAATAAAACAAATTCAACAACGCATCACGGATTTGAAGCTCTGCACTATGCCCGAGACACCGCAAGAGATAAGATATCTAAGAGAGGCCACTACTCGAAGCGCAGTAGACCGATTAAAAACTTTGGCTTCAGAATGTAGGCAGCTAAGCACCAGACGTGCCCAGACCTATGAAACCCTCAAAGAGAATCCATAATTGCAGAGATTGGAGGCACAACTCCATGAAGCAAAGAAACATGTAGATGTGCTACAAGCACAACTGAAGTTCGTGACCCCAGTGAAAATAATGAAGAGGTTCACAGAGAAACGCACAGCCCAACAACAAGTACACACACTGCAAAGTAAAGTAATGGATGTATCTGAACGACTGCAACCACTCCAAGAGAAGGCATGCCAACTATTTTCCGAACTTGAAAGTCAGGGAGATGAACTTGAATAGGGTGTCATCACTGTAGAACAACACTTGGAAGGACCGCTCAATGACACAGTAATCCAGGAATTTACTGAACAAGAGGCTGTCGCACTGCAGTAGGTTGAAGCTGCTCGAGCCAAGCTCAAGGCGTTCAAAGCAGAATTGGTTAGACTTGAGTGACTCGGGACGAGTCACAGGTGAGTGTTGGGGGCCTGTTGACCCTTGACCAAGTTTAAGAGTACTTGGTTATACTTGACCACTTTTGGGACTACGAAAGCTTGCCAAAGAAGGAGTGCAACGCAAAGCAGAAAATAAGGAAGAAAGACCTATTTTGGGGTTCATTTTAGGGTTTTGGGTTGATGTAATGGGAAAGGGATGTCGTCCCGTGGGTTTACCCACGTTTAGGCTGATTTTTTAATCTATAAATAGGCAATGTAGATAGTAAGATAGGAGGAGATAGTAATGTAGTACATCTATGTGATGTATGAATGAAAGCTTAGTGCTAGTAATTGGATCTATGTGATCAGATGTATCTTAGAGTGCTCTGTGCATGAGATCAGAGAGCTAAGTGCAGGTTTTTATAGTCTGAAGAGAAAGGAAGAAGGATCTAGCGAGCTGCACAGATATTTTGTCCTGTGTAAAGTAAGGGTCATTAGAGCTCTGTGCTGTAACTACTTGACCATGATAATATAAAGAAGACTTTGTGGACGTAGCCCCAAGGTGGGGGTGAACCACGGTAACTATGTGTATAGTGCTTTGTGCTTTGCTCTTATGTATTTATCTCTTTCTTGGCTAAGTGCTTGATGTGATTAAGTAGATCTAGTTATGCTCTGTGCTGTTGATGAATGAATGAACATTAGATCTGATATATGAGATGCTTAGTGCTTGATCTGTTGAATCTAACCTGTATTTATGTTGATAAGTACTGAATCATTCTTAGTATAAGTATTCATTGCGATTCTCTATGCCTTCTGTGAAGTATATTAATGAATATATGCTAAGGAATAACTACTGCTAAGTGCACTGTAAGAAAGATAATCACATATCTGTGTCGCAGCTAAGGTTGAAGACACCTGAGTCCTACAACCACCCCTGCCTCTACCTCGGGTGAGACTTCATATTCTTCACAGGTGTTGCCGAAAGGGCCGGTAGTTTGGGATTTGTTGGTGTGCTCTTGAGCATTGAACCCTGTGTCTGCCCCTGTCCCAACAATCTTGACTTTCTTTTCCTCCTAATATTTTGATCTTGAATCAACTTGCTCCTACACACTCCTTACGCTGTCTCTCCTAATATTTTCTGTGGCTCGGACCCTGAAGGTCTCGGACTTCTGCTCCTCTCTGTTGAGATTTTGTGTGAAAAGGCACTATCCCCCCTGAGATTTTGAATTGGATCAAATATTTAAGGGTCTCAACCCTTGTTTTCTCCTTCAAAGGAAGTCTTGTGCCCTCTTGAAACCTTCTACTCAATGCACACTTGCATAGCTTCTCCTCCAGAGTGTTCAACAACTATGGTGTTCCTCAATTCCTCCAATACTTCAGAAAGTTGTTGGCTCTGTGCACTCTTTGCACTCACTCAAAGCACTCCTTGCTGAGCCCTTCCTTTAGAGTGTTCAGAAACTCTGAAGTATCTCTCCTACCTGTCTACCAAAGTGTTTAGTAACTCTGTGGGTGTCTCCCTCTGACACTTCTCTCTTTGAACTCGAAACAAAGTTCTTCTTGTGCACACTTGCACTTGCTCAATTCCCTCCTGACAGAGCTCTCAAAGTATTCAACAACTCTGGCTATGCTTTCTCCTGCATAGAATTTCCCCTCCAAGGTGTTCAATAACATTGAGGCTCGACTCTAAGTATGTGAAATATTCTGGTGTGCCCTCCTGACATGTTATCTTTTGAATTCGACTTGAATTTCAGATGCACACTCCTTGCGCCGACTCACAGAGTTCTCGACACTCTACTGTGCACTCCTTGCACTTAGCCTAAAGAACCTAGAAAAACTCAACAAACTCACAGATAGGGAATTCTTTCTTATCCCTACAGATGAAACCTATATCAAGCATATACAACATATGCACATAAACACACACATATAATCATTCATAAAACACATAAATGCATAGAAAACTCATAGGCAGGAAAAACAACTCTCTTTGTACTAATATGAATGTCTGTTTACAAAATGTGCAGCCTTGGACTACAAAAAAGTCTCGACTCTTCTCTCCTTGGATTACAATGATTTTATATCAACCTTCAACAACCTTTTTTGGACATATGTTACAAAGATTTATACAAGAGGGGCTCATTGATCCTTCCCTCCAAACTACACTAGTGGTGTCTAATCACCATCAAAACACCTATTTACTGAGGCTTATTACAATAAATGGAAATCTAGTCTGAATAGGATCTAGATCAAACTAATGTTAGCAGTTAAAGGAAACTCTATATACAACTTGCACAAAGGCATCAACTCAGCTCTTCCATCCTTACAACTTTTAATTGCATTTAATTACATTGAATTTTTAAATTCATGGAAAAATGAGAGGGTTAACATCTATCTCCCTTCTTGAATGCGCGATGATGTGATGAACATATGGCACTTTCTGAGGTGGAAAGGATGCTCCTACATCATATCTAGTTGAAGAAGAGTCAACGATTCTACGATAATTTATTCCATTGGGCCATTTATAAAAGAACCTTACTTAATTGAGAAAAACTAGGACCTGACTGCAAGCCTATTCGTTTTATCCTCCCTCGACTACAAGACTCGATAATAATGAGAGAAACGATTATAAGTGTTAGCATCATACCCGCTCCTCCGAGAACGTATGCAGTCGATGACTTCCATGAGAAAATCGACGTGCCATTTCCATTGCCATTTCATGAACTTCATTCTGCATAGTTATCACCATATTCGCAGAGTTCACTGTATGAGGACATTGGGAAGAAACATCTTGTGATAAGATTTACCTTCCATGCAATTTATTAGAGATAAAATATAGTAAAAATTCTCAGTATTTGAACTCCTTTCAGTGTCGATTCTCCACGTCTCCGTTTTACAAGGAAAATTCTAGACACGTTGTATGGTGTGCATTTATGTATGTTAGGACATGCTTGGATTCCATAGCTGGGCTAATATATTCTTCTTGGTTACTATGGGTAGTCACTACATGTTAACATATGATGTTGCATATATACGTTTCCACTTTACTAAATAGATATCTTTAGTTTGTTTATTTGGCCTGGGCAAGAAGTGTGAGTTGGCTCCACTTTCAAATCTTTCTAATTTGCTATTTTTGAGTAATAAAATTTACTATTTCTGGGGTCAAATGAACTACTCTCTCTCTCTCATCGAGAAAAGAAAATGGAGATTCTGGTGAAGAAACTATACCCTTTCAAATTTCACAACCTCTTTTTGAAGGATTCAATAGGGGATCAGGGATAAAAAATGGATATTCTTATTTAGTAATAATTCCAATTCCATAGGTTTCTCTATAGTTTGAATGGATATATGAGCTTGCATGGACAAGTCCTGGCCATTCTACTATGGGTACCTTTTCCATTGCATATCTAAGTTTTATATGAGGTTGGCGCTTTAGATTTTGATACGGTGGTAACGTACTGTGTTTTATATCATGTCCAGGTTCAAACATTTGAAATAATGGAAACAAAGAAAGCCATGATAATAACCCATTCCCAGTAATTCAATGAATTTATGTGACTAAAATATGCATGGAGATCAATTGGTGAAGCCCCACATGAGCTCAATTTTCATGAAAATCGAAGCACGTGCTTTCTGCCTTCTTGGCAGGGACTTTATTACTCCACAACTCCTATTGTTTAAAGTTGTATTTATTTGGGAGTGGAAGAAATCCTTGATTCTATGTATATATGCTAGTTAGTAACATGCATAAAACTTATCCAAGTCTTCTCACAATATTGTTGTGTTGATGGAAATGTCATTCTCACAATATTTTGTGGTTACCCTAAGAAATGATGTTCATGTTGAGAAAAGGTTTTAGCAATCTATACTATGGAGGTAATAGAGAGTTGTTTCTTTCTCACAACATTAATTTCAAATGTTGGTTTAGTACGATTTGAAAATCCATATATATTTTCTTCACTACAAAACCTTTATCCATATTAGATTGTTTCACTCTAATTTTATCTCCACTTGGATGAAAGAACCTCCAACAAGGCTAGATTTCACTCTATGGAATCATAAAAACTCCTTCCTACATCTGTTTTTTCTATTACATTATTGTAGTTATAAGATCAATGATGAGCAAAAATCTAGCTACATGCGTATTCATTATTAATCATAGTTTTAGTTAGTTTTATGTATTGTCAATTGTATGAATTTATTATTTATATTTTTGTTGCAGGGAAACTTATTTAGAGAAACCCAAATCATCCCTTTAGTTGATGGAATTTTATCATTTGAAAATGTGGGCAACAATAATTGCATTCTTGTCAATAAGGTTGGGAATTAATAATTACATTCTTGTCAATAAGGTGGGTGATCCTTATCCAGATGCATATAGTTACCTTGATACCCAATTCACACTTCTCAAAGAGGAATTTTTGATATCTTACATAGAATCCTTTCAAAAACTCACAAGTAATTTTGAGTTGTAGAAGAAGAAAAGCTTATGTCATATCCAAGTTGATAAGAAATAGAACACACAAGATAGGACCAACAATATGACGAAAAATAACTCTAGCCATCTTGTTCAATTATTCATTTCAAATTTACAATATATATAGTACAATGGATGATTCCATGTCATAGAGATATTTTCTATAGATCCTAACACCTTACAAGGTGACTAGGCTAGGAAACCTTAAGTAAATCATTGAGTCATCACTTGAGGATAATTCACTCTTATCCTAAATGAATAATATAATTTAAGGTGACAAGAAGGCTTATTTATTGGTAAGGTAAGCCATAGGATACCATTGCCCCCTTAAATCACAAGTCTATATCTCTGTATCAACTAAGTAATAAACACCAATGCAAAAGATGATATACTGGATCTTTTAGAATCCTTTGATCTTAGCTTCAATGAAAAATCTTCCTGAAAAACTGTCATAACATGATGATAAATAGTAAATTAATTACTATAAGGATAAACTATCTTAACATTTCCTAATTAGTTGACATTTTGATAATTTTCCAAGTAAGTTAGCTAGAAGAAGTTGGCATCTTCTGCTATTGGTGAACATGTAGTATCTCCACTAAAGTGCTCTCTAAATCTGGTGGTTTGGGATGACTGTAACAAACCCAACCCCCTAAGTAATCTTTTAAGGGATGGGGTATTAAATTTTCACTTTTCCTGAACCTCCTTGAATCCATTTAAAAATGGAACCATCATCTTTTGCTCGCAAAGAGATTTCCAATGACTATAAGTTTCCTCAAATCGGAGTTCTATATCAAAATTTATAGCCCTTTGAATTTTTTGGGCCTTTATTGGCCAAATGCCTCCATACTGCCACATGGCATCCACATCATCATTCCCATCTGATGTGAAACTAACATGTCCTACCTGCAATGTGTGGTTGCTAACTATGTGTCGACATGGAACTTGCCACTTGGCTATTGCACCGTCGACATAGAGGCCTTTGACCTTTTCTGTTCTTAGCTCAGAACTCCATATCCTCCCGATATCCTCTCTATCCAAATATTAACACTTGTCCCTAGGTCATTGGGATCGCGAGACCTCAAGATCTTGGGACATCGACCATCAGGATGTCAACCCTTTTTTCATTTCTCAATGCCCCAAAAATCCCGATCTGGGATGAGATGGTGCCTTGGACGTGTGTTCCTACCACCACCAGCCACCTGTTATGACATGTGGCCCTGCCACTGTATACCAGTAGGCATGACATATGGAACTCGTACCTCTCGACACACATATTAATATTTTCTCCATGATCCATAACCATATGTGTCAAATTGATGTGACACATGGCACTACCACCATGTGACACATGGACCTTCCATGTGGACTAACATGGTTATACATGTTATGACTGTACTTATATCTCACCCAATGAGACACTAACACCTGTATACTACGCATTGATTTGGTTACATCTTCTGATGTCATCTTGGGACACGTGTCACAATATGGTCATTGCGGGCATCGACCATCGACCCTCCAACAACTCTATGCAATTTAAACTCCCCGATGTCTGGGGTCTGATTGACTTTTCTCATAAAAGTCGCAATATAGGGATGTCCAACGTTTCCAAAGGAACGGAAAAAAAAGGTTCCCTAAAAAAAGGGGTCCCTTGGTTGGTAGATCTGAAAACTGATGCTATAGACATGGAATCAAATCTAAGGTCAACTAAGAAAATAAACAACACTCGCTAAAAAAAAGACTAGGAAACAAACATGCAAACAAACCTTACCATAGTGAAACCACTAGTTGGTGAAATCCAACGTCACAGGATCAATATGAGAAGAGGATGAGGTAGAGTGCGTGGATAAATTACGTTGATGACCTACTTAATGGACTTACACCCTGGTGCAATTTCTCTCACGACACAACCATGAGTTACCCTCCAAGGAGCTCTATTGAGTTTGGACAACGTCTGTTCTAGATACAAGAACGACTTTGTTCAAGAAGAAGTAGAGAAAGGTTGTTTGATTTCTTTGCAGGAAGATAACATTTGGAGTTAGGACTGGACCTAGAACTGGAGCAACTTAGACAACCAATGAAAAAGGTACTATCCTCTTTCCTATTCTCTATCAAATTGATGTATGAGTAGATAGAATTAAGGGATGTTAGGGATCATTTGTTAGTAACCGTCTCAACTGAAGGAAACCCAGTCGAGGGGAGTTCCACCTATCCACAGGGAGATTTTTCCACCACAGGTTTTTGATGAATTAGGTTATTATTTAGTTTTATCTTCATGATCATGGATTCCCCTCAACATGTAATGAAAGAGGGTTGAGTGAATCTTGATGAAAACAATACAAACAACCCAAATCCTTCTCGAACCAACTTCCCCCCAAAACATGGAAATCTCTCTAACTTCAAGGGAGATCCCCCAGAGTGGGAGATAGGGCATCCTAGATTCTCCCCTATAACTGAGAAATGAGGGAGGACTCCCCCTATGCATGGGAAGGGGGGCGTCCTTGGTAAAAAAGGGCCAAAAAGACAAGGTAAAAAGTGTTTTTTCTACCTCCAAATGATGTTTTTTCTCCTCCAACTTGACTATGGATCATGACATGTCATTTTACATGGTTTCAAGGTTGTAATACTTAGAACAACATGACATTTAGGCCACGACACTTAGTAAAATAATCCATTTCAGTTGTGACACTTAACAAAGTGAGATGCGACACTTGCGACACTTAATAAGGTGAGATGCAACAATTGACTAGGTGTGACAAAATGGTGTATAAAAGATGCCCCCCAAAGTGTGAGTTTAGAATTTTAATGTTTTTTCATTTCATTTCATTTTATTTTATTTATTTTAAATTCCTTCTTCACATTCTTATTGAAAATTAAAAAAAGGAACTAGGAATAGGAAGGATGGGGATAAATTCCCTCTCCTACCATCTACATTTATGCTTGCTTCATGATATCTTGAACAAACTCTGCCTTAGAATTGGGATTTTGATATAGTTTGAGCCTATTACCATTAACCAAGAAGGTGACTCCCTCATCATCTATAGTTTGAATCTTAACAGACCCATTATTGAAGACAACTTCAATATCATATGGACCAAGCCATAGGGTATTGAATTTTCCCTTAAAGTCCTTACATTTGGAGTCGAACAAAAGTGCCCAGTCCCCTTCCTTGAACTCTTCATTTTGAATGAACTTGTCATGCCACCTTTCCCTCTACTATTGGATGAGATAATTATGATGAAAGGGTTGCTAATGTATCTCATCTAACTCATTAAGTTGGAAAATTCTTTCTTTCTATTCCTTGGTCATATCCATCCCCAATTCTACTGCCATTCTTAAAGTTTTAATATGAAATTCTATGGGAAGAGGGACATGTTTCCCATACACCAATTTGTATGGGGAAAAACCATTGGTTCTCCTCCATGCTGTCTTGTAGGTCCATAAGGCCTATGGAATTATTTATGACCAATCCTTCTTATGTAGTTGTACCGTATTGGTCAAAATTCCTTCCAAAAACTTATTTGTTGATTCCACCTGCCCATTATCCCGGGGGTGGTATGGAGAGGATTTCCTATGCTTGATGGGGTAATTTTGAGTAATTTATTGGACCAATTTATATGTAATTTGGGTTCCCTAGTCTATCACAATCTCTCAAGATACCCCAAAGTGAGTAATGATGTCTTCGAACAGAAAATATACCACTTCTTTTTCTATTTCCCTGAATAAATTGTTTGCCTCTACCCACTTTGTGATGTAGTCAGTGCTTAATAAAATGTACTTATTTAATTTTGAAAAAGTGATGGTTGGGCCCATGAAATATAAGGCCCATTTTTCAAAGGGTCCTATAAGAACTTGCAGTTGGAGTGGCATATCATTTGTTGGAATAGGAAAACCCATCCTTTGGTAGCCATCAATCCTCAGACATACTTCTTAGCATCTTGAAAGATAGTAGGCTAGTAGTAGCCTGAATGGAGATCCTTGTAGGTTGTTCTTCTATCTGCAAAGTGCCCCCCACAAGTCTCATCATGAAATTCTTTCAGGATGTCGAATACATATTCCTACTTCATGCACCTGTGAATAATCATGCCAGGACTAGTGTACAAGAGATCTCGCTTAATCTAGGAGTATGGAGCACTCATTTTAACAACCCTTTTCTTTTCCTTAGATGAAAAGTGATGTGGAAACTTTCTTGTAGTAAGATAATTTGTTGTTTCTATGAACCATGGAGAGTTAATAGATATGGAAAACAAATTTTCATTTGGAAAACCGTCATCAATAGGAAAATTCTCACATTTATTATCAAGGCTAGAAAGGAAATCTACTACCTAATTCTCCTTGTCCTGTCCGTCCATGATAGTAATATCAAATTCTTGCATCAACAACAACCATTTGTAATAGGTTTTTCATCAAATACTTAATGGATGAATGATCAGTATGAATAAAAACTTCATACCCTGTAATATAATGTCTAAATTTGTTAATTGCATAAACTAATGCAAGGAACTCCTTTTCAATCACGTTGTAATTCAGTTCAGTTGGAGATAAATTCTTACTTATAAAATACATATCATGAGTTGAGAGATTTTCCTTTTGACCCATCCCAACTCCTATATCTAAATCTGATGCGTCGGTCGACATGTGGAAGGGGAGGGTCCAATTTGGACCTTTTAAGACTGGGGCTAAGGAGATATTTTTATTGAGTATATCAAAGGAATATTGACATTCATCATTCCAACATAATTCCATGTATTTTTTCAAGCAATTTGAATAGGGGAAGGGATATCTTCATAAAATTCTCCACGAATCATCTATAGTAGGATGTGTGGCCTAAGAAGCTTCATAGTCCCTTTTGATTTGTTGGAGGTGGAATATTGACAATCACTTCTATATTTATTGGGTCTACATTTATTCCTACAGTAGACACATGGTGACCCAATACAATTCCTGTAGTCATTATCATAAAACACTTCTCATTACTCAATGCAAGATTTGTCTCTCCACACCTTTCTAAAACCTTTTCAATATTAGTTATATCTTATTCAAAAGAATCACCTACCATAGTAACATCATCCATATATATTTCCATGCAATCATGTAATAAGTTAGAAAAAATATTGAGTATCGCTTGTTGAAATGTGGTTGGCGCATTGCATAGACCGAAGGGAAATACCTTGTAGGCATATGTCCCCAACGAAAATGTAAAAGTTGTTTTGTCCTAGTCCTTCGAAGTAATCTGGATTTGCTTGTATCCACTGAATCTATCCAGAAAGGAAAAGTATATCTTTCTGGAAAGTGTTTCTAAGACTTGGTCAATAAAAGGTAGGGGGAAGTGATCTTTGAGGGTGACCTTATTTATCTCCCTATAGTATATGCAAACCCACCATTTCCCATTCTTTTTAGGAACGATCACTAGCGATGATACCCACTGGTTGTCCGAAATGGGATAAATGAAACCAACATTTAAGAGTTTTTGTAATTCATTTTTTACTATCTCCCTCAAGGACGAGTTCATTATTCTCTATGGTTGTTTGACATAGGTATCCTCTTTCTAAATATAGATATGATGGATGCATGTGTCTGGGTGAATTCCTTTCATGTCAATATATTCCCATGCAAAGGTATCAGAAAAGTTCCTTAAAATATGGATTAATTTCTCTTTTAGTTCACTATCTAAAGAAAAATTTACATTTAATGTCTTCTGAGGAAAAAATTCAACAGTCTTATAACTAGATTCAGAAATTGAATGCACAATAAAAAATGATGAAAAGGTAGAGGATAATTCTTCTTCAGTATATTTTTCATGAATTTGTTTTCTAAGAGATAATCAATGGAAGTTTGAGTATGATCTGATGACTTCCCCCCAAAATACTGCAGGAAATATGGATTAGTAATATGATGATTAATCAGATTATCACTAGTATTTTATTTGAAACTCATGGCCTGTGCAATAGTCAAAATAAGTCGAAATGTTTCTTCATTATAATATTCATCAAGCCACCGTGTGTATTCAAGATCAAATTCTAGTTTAGCAGGGGGTACAAAGTGATTTTTTTGTTATTATTTCCATGAGTAATTGTCATATTTCCAGAACCACAGCTGATGAGATCATCGGCTGTGGCCAGCCACAGTCTCTCAAGAATTACGAGATGCTCACCCAGATTATATTTTGGTTGTATGACATAGAAATATGTTGGGTACTCCCATGAGTCCAACGAGACAACCACATCCTCTAGAATGCCCTCTCGTTGAAGTTTAGATTCGTTAGCCAACTCAAACACAATGGGTGTAGGAAGGAGGTTTTGAAGTCCCAATTATATAAATGTTTCTAATGTAATCACATTTATGGTTGCACCCAAATATATTAGGGTCTTTGCAATACAAATTTTGTTGATAAGGACCATGACCACAATATTCCCATGGTCCACATATTTTTCTGTAGTGATTGCAGTGGACATGAGACTTGATAGTTTCCCTGCGAATTGGACCATGGGTGGGTCCCTTTTTCATCTTCCTGGATTCTTAATGCATAAATATCTAACAATTTTAGTGTAAATAGGTATATCCTTTATTGCTTGTAGCAGAGGTATTTTAGTGAAGGTATTTTTTAGTTTTGATACTACGTCAAATTCAGGGGGAGCAATTGGTTTTTCTAGTTCCAACCTCTATGTAAACTGGGGTTGATTAGGTTGTAATAGTTGTTCCTTGTGAGGAGCATTTTGCAAAGCTGTTTGTTCTTGAGATTGACCGAAGATGTTTGAGCACTTTGTCAATACTCTCTAAAGGGAGAGTGGGATTGACCGAAGATGGGATCGAATCGACCACTTTGTCAACTGGTTCAATTAAGGACGTGACCAGATTGATGACATGATCAACTGGATTGACCGACAGAGGCACCAGATTAATCATTCCATCAAATATAGGTGGGTCGAGAGTAAGCTTGCAATAAGCAACTAGAAGTTGAGGCTGGGAAATAGTCATGTCTTCCAGGAATTTCGAGGCTTCATCCATACAAGGGAAAAGGTGAGTTAGATGACTCCCTTTGCATAACATGCATGGGAACTTATCTCTATTTTTCTTCTTCCCAACTATATCGTGACTAGTTGATGGGAGGTCATCAACATGTTGTTCAGAGGCTAACGACATGGGTTGGCGAGGGTGTGTAGAGCATGCTTCTATAACCTTGGATAGACCAGGGAAATCCTTAAGAAGATGGCTACCCTTACAAAGCCTGCAAGGGTACTTGGGATTACGAGTTGTTTGAGTGATCTTGACATCATCAACACTCCCAACATGATTAACAGTAACTCGTTGTTTTCCAACATGTTTGACAGTGGTTGGAGTGTGGATCCTTGCTTATTTTTCTTCTTCTTCTTCTTCCTTTTCTTCTTCTTCTTATACACCGATTTACTAGCTTTGGAGCTTTCACTCAGCGAAGAAGATGAAATGGAAGAAGACCTTGCAAGTGAAGAAGGAAAAGAAGATCTTACTGGTGAAGAAGGCGAAGGATCAACATGAGGTTGATGCTCTTGGGGGGAAGTGCTTATGACCAAAGCACTTACTTCATTCGTGATTACCCGAGTGGAAAAAAAACATACCGGTAATCCAATTGTGAGACTTGGAAGGCTCAAAGTAGCGATGTGAGGAGGAACCATTTTTCGTAAGAAGGAAAAACAAAAGGTTCCCCTAGAGTAGAGGTTCCTTCATTGTTCATTTCGGGAACTGATGCCATTAAAAACAAAAATCCAATATAGAGTCCACTAGGGAAAACAAACAACACATGCTAGAAATATAGTAAGCAAGCAAGCAAACAAATCCTTCTCACAATGAGCACACTAGTTGGTGATGAAATCCAACGTCGAGGGAACAAAGTAAGAAGGGGATGAGATAGAGCGGGTGGAAAAGTTACGTTGATGACTTCCTTAACGGACTTAAACCCTGGTGCAAGCTCCCACACATAATCGTGGGTATACCCTCCAAGAAGCCCGAGTGAGTTTGGACAACGTCGATTCTAGGTACCGTGAAGACTTGCCCCTCCACAGTTACCTTGTGTAAATACCCTAAAAAGATAGGCCACTGAGGTTACCAATCACTACAGTGATGCCTAGGGAAACAATCGACAGTCCGATCCACACACAAGGGTAGGGTATCTAGCCCGAAATCAACTTGAAAGGCTTCCACTCATCATTGTGGGTATACCTTCAAGTGACCCCCATAATATGTGCAATATCTACACCAAGACCAACAAAGCAGGGTGAGTAACTCTGCCAATATTAATGCGACCTCGTGATTGACCCTTGTGTGAGAAGGGCTTCCCAGGACAAAATGTAGTAAGTGGATTTAACTCTCCCTATCACAAGATACTATGTTTGTAGGAAAATGGCATGGACAATATGGTGTTTTGACCGACTCGAAAGATATGCAAAGAGATGAAGATGCAATATTTTCATTTCGATGAAATCTATACTATGAGAAGGAGAAAACATTTATCATTCCCACATGCACGATGTCCCAAAATTTTAAAACTCATCAATATCAATATCTTCAGGAAATGATTCAAAGAGACTGTATACCAATACACGATCCATGGCCCCCCTGGCCATGAGGGGGAAATATTTTTAGAATTTAAGACCAAAAAATGCCAAGGATCACGCAATTTTGCTACTTCAAATGCAAGGATGCCCCCAATCTAATATAAAGCAAGAAATTAAATCTTTTTGTTTCAAAAATTTCACTAAAAGCAATAATGAACTTTCTTAAAACAAAGAAACCCAAACTAAAAGTTTTCTTTTAAAGAAAACTCTTCAGAAGAAATTTGATCTTTCCCTAAACAATCCTAAAGAAAACACACGCTTTGTAATTGAAAGACACTCAAAGAAAGAGACTAATCCTTCAAAACCAAACAAAGCAAAGATGGCTAAAAGAAATTCAAAGAATGTCAAGCAGACTGTAAATAGATCAGCATAGGCTCCAAAAGTTCAATCTAGTTGATCAAAGAAAACTGGGCATCAAAAGATAGGAAAGCCTAATTCCAAACAAAAATTTCAAATGGGTTCACAACCTAGCTATAGTGTGTAATGCGAAAATCAGTGGAGTTTGTAGGTTGGACACAGGTAGGGTGCAAACATGTCGCACTGGATTACACAGTAGGGTGCGAAACTAAGAGGTTTTCACAGGCTGTAGACTAGTACAGTGCGAGACTTCTTGAAATCAAAGAGAATTTGGAAAAGGACAAAAGAGTCTAAGTGAACTTTCAGATCCAAAGAGTCTAGATGGATCTCCCACAGACTCAGAAACCAGAAAACAAGTAATCAAAGCAAGGGAAACTAGACTAACTAGGAAACAATTCGTTCCCCAGTGGATTCACCAATTTTGTTATAGGATAAATCAGTAGGTGCGGACACTAATTGATCTCCCTAGATCCACCTAGATCTAGAACAAAACACACCAGAACATGACACTTTCCTTAAGATTTAAATATTGAATTTACTAACTAAAGAGGGATAGGTGACATACCGCTTAAATGCCGCTTCCTCTCGCCATCACCATCCTAGATCCTTTCCAACACTCATACAATGATGATCCTGCAAAAGAACGCAACCAACCAAAGTGATAGTAATAGCATAAACTTAATATAAACCTATGTATGTGATCAAATAATCATACAATAAAACACAACAATCTTTATAGGAAAGAATCATATTACTGTATCATATTAAATGTGAAAGAGAGATTACAACCATGGCCTTGATGTCGTAAGGTCCCTTCCAACTGTCCTTCGTTCCCCACACACTTCCACTCCAAGAATTTTGAGAGCATAGATCTAATGATATTCACAATCTATCTTGACAAAGTGGCTCATCTAGCCAAGCTAACAGTCTCCAAAGCTCAATCCAATCCAAGCTCCAAAATCAAAAGCTAAAAGCTCCAAAGCTCCATCTCATCCAAAGCTAATCCCAAAAGCTAAATTTCTCCATGAGAGCTACTCTCCTTTTATAAGTTGAAGAGGATAAGGTGAGGAGGTTAGGATAATCCCACTAAATCATGAAAGTGAGTAAGATCCAAACCATTCAGATGCCACCTCACCATGGAAGTTTCTCCTTCTAGAAGCATCGAGAAGATGCTTGTTTTTCCCACGTATGAGCATTTTCGCACCCTGCCTATATAGCAACCTACGAACACTTCATGACCTAGATATGGTGTAGCTTGCAAAAATCGGGCATTTTCGCACCCTGCCTATATAGAAACCTGCAAACATCCTCTTTAATAGGGTTTTTACAAAGGACAATGCAACTTCTTTTCTTAGGAAAAGTTCTTCTCCCTTCTTTCTTTAGGAACTCAGGTCACTGACCCCTCTGAAGGAAACATATAGGTTTACATCATTAACGGTCATAGGGATGACGAAAATAATGTGTAACACCTAGGAGTTCCAGAGTCGAATCAAAGCATGGAGACAATCATTTTTGGGTAATTCGACACCACAATTTCAGTGGTGCTGCCTGTTTTCTGATCTGAGCAAAGATTCAAAAACTTGATTTCAGAATGAGATATACTTGTGTATTTTTCCAAATTCTTTTGCTGAGCTAATAAAAAGGCCTACCCATTTGAGAGCAGGACCCATAGATGTAGTCCACTAGGGACAAACTTTGTTATTGAGTTTTTGTGTTCATATTTAATGCTTATGTATCTTCATTATTGAGATTTTCCTTATTTAATGGTGTACTTTAATTTATGCTCATTTAATGCTATTCTTTATAAGTCACTTCGATGAAAAGATCCCAGATCATGTTGGTATCAAAGCAACCATATTTGACTTGATTTGTTGAGTGCGAATGCTTACTAGGGCCAAGCATAAACATGGTGAATGAACTCTTAAGACTTTCAATCCTGAATTTGTTCATGCATCTTGAAGGAAGAAAATAGTAGAAAAGGACAAGCGTGCTGAATAGGAGAAAAAATTACATATGGTATTTTATCGCATGTCAGAAATGGTCAAACAAATGTATGGAGACTATGAGAAGAGAATGAAGAAAAAATGGAAGAAAAAGGAATCACATGCTGATGATGATGCTTCGATAAATCAAGGGGCTGGAGGAGACCCTCTCAAGCCTCCATCTTCACCATCAAGTTCTATTTCTTCTTCCTCTGAGCATTCTCATCATTCTCATCATTCTAGCCATAAAGCCTATTTTAAGAAACCATTATTAAAGACTGATGTAAAATTTTATTTACCTATGTTTAATGGAGATGCTAATCCTAAAAAGCTAGATAATTGGATCTGACAATGTAATACCCCGAGACCGATCCCTTGCTGAATTGTAAATTTTTCTATAGGGTGGTGATCCGAGTGGTTATAAGATGAGAGACTTATGTGTTTATTAGGCTGGTGAGTCAGATGAAAAGGTTAGGAGCCTGCTTTTGTATATGTAATCATGCAGATTATTAATAAAATATAAACATCGCTGTGTGTAGATCGACCACGAAGAAAGAGTGATGGGAGACTAAGCTTCCACAAGGCTAGATAAGGGAGAGGGGGAATGTTGGATGAGGGGATAATATTGAGGGCTTAAGTCCCTGAGATAATAATTTATTATTATTCCAAAGTGTCGTGAAAGGTATGTTTTTATCCTAAGTTCCTGGAAAAGAGAATGCATACTTTTTGGAGTGCATGCAACTTCATGGGCAACATGTGTCGGCCCAGGCACATGCAATTTAACACAATAATTGAGCCGTGATGGGGGTTCAACCTCCCACTCTCCATCATCCATCTTATCTCATGGGTGTCCATCGTTGACCTTTGTAATTTCCTTATTGCACACCCGAAAACCAGTGGAAAATCCGTGGACCATCCTGTGCCTTTTGTAGAACCGACACACCTGGGTAGTCGCCTGAGTGTCCTACGTCTTAGCATCTGACTATTAGTGTTTTGGGAATCCCTACCCATTTTACCAGTTGTCTTTGGTGGTCACGATGATTCTTGAATGAGTGTGGCTTGCTCTCATTGTCTGTTCCTTGCCGAGCCTTGTTGTTGTGTCCTCATTGTGCTGGAATTGAGTTGAAGAAGTAGGTTGTTAGGCCTGTGAGGAACTCTTTCCAGGTGAGAGAGTGTGCTGAGGAAGTGAGATATCCTAGAAGGGGTATTGTAGCTACTATAGAGCTTTGAGAATTCCATTCTGACTTGTTTCTGAAGCCCAAGGCAAGGGAGGTGAAGCAACCGATGGACTGTAGGACAGTGAAGGTGTATACTCCTGGGGTGGGACAGGCATGTGGGGAATGGGAGTCTATGAGCAGTGGGAATAAGTGAATCCTGGGAGAGAATCCTTCCTCTGTAATTGTGTGGCTTCCCTATTGACCTTGCCTAACCTAGGAATCCCTTGCCGGTGGAGCTTAGTCCCAGCTCGGGGGTGACCTACTGCTGAGAGTGGTGAGCAGCGCGGTCTAAGGTTGGGAGGTTCATGGAAGGTATGCACGCAGTTGGTGGTTTTACCCATCATTCTAAAAGATAAGTATCAGTTTCTGCTTAATTTATATGTTTTGCATGTCTGTGATGCTTGTATGTTATCATGAATTTTGTTGCGTAGATGAATTATTGTTAATTCCATTAATTCTGTATGATAGTAGTAATTATGCATTTACTCTTTGTTAAGTCATTTAAATTCATTTAAATGAATATTATATAATTTTTATTATGCAGTAGCGTTGCCCGACCTGGTGGCAGCTGGGGACGTTACATTTTGGTATCGGAGCTCAAGGTTTCAACACTGATCTTGGATGGGTTGGATAAGTGTCTTTGGACCCAAGGTTTCAAGTAGAAATTGTGTTAAGAGGAACCAATTTCGAATCTTAGAATGTTTTTGAGTGCCAAGTGGTTACTTGGCTGTGTTACGAAGCCCATGAGTAGTAGCAATAGAATAAACCGCAGCCGGTGTGGTATTTGGCCATAGAGAGAGAGAGAGCTCAACACTTGGGGTGTGGGAGTTGTAGGACCTGTTCGGAAGGAAAGGAAAAACCTTTACGACCATCAGATCCAGAGAAAGTGCAGAAGGGTTAACCTGGAAGCCCTTTGGACTTCGCGACATTAGAGAAGCTTGATGCAAAGATATGAGAAAGGCCGAGAACTGAAGCGTTGAAGTCCCGAAGGAGATCTACACTGTAGATCGTAGGAAAAGATCTTGACCGTTGGATCAAGCAATGGAGTAGATCGTGATTTTGGATTTCGAGAGAATTAAAGTATGTTGAGGGGATAAATTCCGAAGTCCAAAGTTTCGAAGTGAGAGTAGATGTGGTGGGGCTGGATGACATCGCCAGAGGTGATGTGGACCTTCCTAGACATGCCACGTGCCACCACCTGAGTTGGTACCATATGTACCATGTAGACCTAGGGTTAGGAATTTCAGAAGTCGAATGATAGAAAGGAATCAAGTCTGAGAAATTTTGAAGTCTCGAAGCTTTGAACTTCCGAAGTCCCGAAGTTATGAAGACCCGAAGTCCCATAAATCAGATGCTTGAAGTTCCATAGTGTGTGTCTGCCGTAGGATGCTGGGTAGACATGGACTGTTGATCCACCCTACTTTGTGAGTTCGTTAATTCAGAAATCCGAGAGTCTGTTGTGATGTATTATGAAGACTTCATAACCCGAAGTCTTGATTAAGTGCCTATTGATCTAGCGCTTGGTCACAACCCGTGGTTGCAGGGGTTGGGGCTAAGAGAAAAGGGATAAGGCCTGAAATTTTTACAGAGCTGAGTAGAGATCAGAAAATTTATGAAATCTAAACGTTTCTTAAAGCAGATTTGGTTTATGAATGTTGTGGAAATTGTTAAGGAATGATGGCCTGACAAATTTTAGTTGACTGCACATTGTGTTTGCAGAGTTCAACGAGTCTTAGGACTGTAGGGAATTACCACTGAGTGCAAAGAAATGGAGGAGGCACATAATTATTCCAGTTTAGAGAATGAAATAAACATAATGGATGTCCATTTAGGAGCATAAGAATCGAACTCCAATGGGCACAAAGAAGAGATGGATAAGGAAGGGAATATGATGAAAATCATTGAAAGATTACAGAAAGATTCCCAGGCTCACCGAACTGATAACAAAAATATCATGAAAGCTAGGGATCAACAGGGAGAATTCAACTTGAAGTGGATGCAGAGCCTGGAAAGGATCGAAAATAAATTGGGTAAGGAGAGTGACTCAAGCAAAACATGGAGTCATAGGATCCTTGAGAAGAAAAGAATATCAAGAAGTGTTAGCAAACATTGTTGTTACTCACCAAAACATTCAAATAAGGAGGTACACAAAAGTTCAAGCCCATCTCCTACTAGAAAACATAGGATATTTGGAGTAAATGAACTAAAGGGCGAGATGAACAAGATTAAGCCTCCCACGTTTGATGGAGAGCACCAGAAGGAGGAAGATGTCGAGACACGATTGCTTGGCATGAGGAAATACTTCCAACTGCATAATTATTCCTCTCATGCAAAAGGAATAATTTCAATGTATCAAATGAAAAGGAAGGCATCCATGTGGTGGGATCAACTTGTGCAGGTGAAACACATTAGAGAGAAGGATATCACTTGGAAAGAATTCAATAAATATTTCGATAAGAAATATTTGACTAAAAGATATTATGACAGAAAGATGAAAGAGTTCTTTGAACTCAGTCTACGCAACATGACCATTGATGAATACGAGTGAACATTTTTAGAATTGATGAAGTATGTTCCGTTCATCAAGGATGAGACTATCAATATTCAGAGGTATCTAAGTGCATTTCCACCTTCCATTGGTGACAAGATTCAATATGATGACCCTAAGACTATGGAAGAAACGATAAGGAGGGAGAAATTATTATATGAACAACAAAGAGAAAAGCCTACCATCCATAAGGCTTGGGAAGACAAGAAGAAGTTCAAGAAAGAGCAGAGGCAGAAGAGAAACAAACCTTCCTTTTTAAGAAATAGTCCTCAGGGACAACCATATTTTAGAGATCCCAGGAAGGATGAAGTGGGTGGGAAAATGCCAAGACTGCCACCTATGGAATGTTGGGGTTGTAAAGGGAACCATAGGTATAGAGATTGCCCCCATAGAAATGACAAGGTCAGAGCTATCCACAATGTACAACAGGTTGAAACAGTGGAGGACATGGGTAGTATAATGCCAAGGATCTACACATAAACAACAAGAAAGATGAATATTAGTCGCACATGATTGAAGTGGAAGGTATGATCAACAACCATGCCTTTACTATTTTAATTGATTTAGGGGCTAGCCATAGTTATATAGATCCTAGAGTGGTGGAAATTTTGCAATGGAAATTTTGCAATTGGTGAGAAGAAAACATGGAAAATCTTGGTTAGTGCAGCTGGCAACAAGAACTCAGAGAAAGGTTATGGAGTTGGTTAAGTACTATCATGTGGACATGAATGGACTGAGCACACAGGTTGAATTGAAAATTTTTCCTTTAGGTTCTTATGACTATCTAATTGGGATGGATTGGTTGGAACAACACCATTCCATCTTGGACTGTCATAATAAGGCATTCACTTGCCTGGATGAGGAAGGAAATCAGAAAACAGTCCAAGGAATTCCTAGAGTTGTTGCTGTTAGAGAAATTTCAGCAATGCAGCTGAAGAAGTGCTTCAGGAAAGGCTATCAATTATTTGCAACCCACTTGGAGGAAGCACCTGAGGATAAGGTGTCAAATATTGAAGACCGTGCAGTACTAAAGGATTTTGAGGATATATTTCAGGAGGTACCCGGAATACCTCTGAAAAGAGATATTGACTTCTCTGTAAACTTGATTCCTAGAGCAGCTCCAGTGTCGAAATCTCCTTACAGAATGAGTACACCAGAGATGAAAGAGATGTAATTGCAGCTTGAGGATCTCCTGAGGAAGGGGTATATATGCCTAAGCCTGTCACCTTGGGGTGCTCCGGTCCTATTCGTGAAGAAGAAGGACGGGACATTGAGATTGTTTATTGATTTCAGACGGTTGAACAAAGTGACTATTAAGAACAAGTATCCTTTGTTGAGGATCGATGATCTCTTTAATAAATTGAAGGATGCCAAGATATTTTCAAAGATAGATCTCAGGTCAGGATATCACCAGGTAAGAATAAACGATGAAGACATAAGTAAGACCGCCTTCAGAACAAGGTATGGTCACTATGAATTCACAATGGTTCCATTTGGGTTATCAAATGCACCCGCTTTTTTTTATGTGCCTAATGAATGGTGTATTCATGGACTATCTAGACAAGTTTGTCATAGTATTTTTGGATGAAATCCTGGTGTATTCCAATTCAGAGGAAGAGCATGAAAAACATTTGAGGATGGTGCTGCAAGTTCTAAGAGAGCACCAACTATATGCCAAGTTGAGAAAATGCTTGTTTTATAAAAAAAAAATCCATTACTTGGGGCATATCATTTCAGAGGATGGGATAGCTATAGATATTGAGAAGATTGAGGCCATCAGAGAATCGTCAACACCTAAAAACATGACAAAAGTTAGATCCTTTATGGGTCTAGCTGGCTATTACAGAAGGTTCATTGCAGGATTCTCAAGGATAGCTCACCCTATCAATTCCTTTCAAAGGAAGGAGAAGAAATTTCAGTGGACATAGGAATGTGAGAGAAGCTTCTAGAGATTGAAGCAGTTGTTAACCAGTGCTCCAATCCTGAGGATCACAGACCCAAATGAATATTTCGTGGTGTGAACAGATGCATGCAAAGAAGGGCTGGGAGGAGTCCTCAGTCAGAATGGATTCGTAATATGTTATGAATCTAGGAAGTTGAAAGTTCACGAAGAACTACGCAACTCATGATTTGGAGTTGGTGGCCATCGTTCACGCTCTGAGGAAATGGAGACATTACATCATGGGAAGAAGGTTTGAATTGAAGATAGACCATATCGGTCTAAAGTAATTGCTTGATCAACCAACCTTGAACGTTAAGCATAGTAGGTGGTTAGATTTTCTCTGTGAGTATGATTTTGATATCAAACATATCAAAGGGAAGGAGAATAAAGTGGCTGATGCACTCAGCAAGAGAGTACACGAATTACATGCTATGACCATTAACATGTATCAAACCGATATAAAGGGCATAGTTTTGGAAATTGCAAGTGAAGAATTGCAGTATAGGGAATTGGTAGCAAAGCTACAACAAGGTAAGATGCTGTAAGGAGTGGAATATTATAAGCTTGGAGCTGATGGAACACTCACGTAAAAAAATAAATTTTATGTACCTAATGTCCAAGATTTGAAACTTGTGATTCTAAAAGCAATGCATAACGTGGCTTATGATGGGCACCCTAGATATCAGAAGATTGTGGCAACAGTCAATAGCCATTACTTTTGGCCAGGTATGAAGAAAGAAATTGCAGAATACATTTCCAGATGTATGGAATGCCAGAAGGTTAAATATGAGCATAGGCACCCAACCAGGTTGCTACAGCCTTTACCCATTCCTGAGTGGAAGTGGGAAGTGGTGACAATGGATTTCATCACAGGATTGCCCAGAACTAGCAAGCAACATGATTCAATCATGGTGGTGGTGGACAAGCTTATGAAAGCTTCCAATTTCATTTCGTTAAAGACCACTCACAAGGAAGTGGATGTTTCCGACATATTTATGAATGAAGTGGCACGATTGCATGAAATTCCCAATACAATTGTGTTTGATAGAGACCCAGAATTTACCTCAAATTTCTGGAAAGGGTTATTCAAGGGGTTCAGAACGAATCTGAACTTCAGTAAAACCTATCATCTTGAGTCGGATGGGTAGACAGAGCGGGTGTATCGAGTAATAGAATACATACTGAGGATGTATGTGATGGAAAAACCATTGAAATGGGAAGACTACCTACATTTGGTAGAGTTCGCCTACAACAATGGGTTTCAAGCATCATTGAAGATGATCCCATTTGAAGTGCTTTATGACAGAAAGTGAAACACTCCAGTAAGATGGGATAACCCAACTGATATAGCAGTAGTTCGGACAAAGTTGCTCAAGGAAATGGAAGAGTGAATGCTAAATATTAAGGATAATTTAAAGGTTGTCCGAGATAGGCAGAAGAGTTATGCTGATAAAAATAGAACCCACAGAGAGTTTAAAGTCGGTGACCATGTTTTCCTGAAAGTAAAAGCTAATATAATTTCTCCGAAGCTAGGAAACTTCTCCAAGTTGGCAGCCAAATTTTGTGGGCCATTTGAAATCCTAGAAAGGATTGGGCTAGTTGCATATATGCTTGCATTACCTGCATCCATGACCGTACATAATGTGTTTCATGTTTCATTGCTTAAGAAATATATACCTGATGCTAATCATGTTATTGATTGGAATGCGATTAAGGTGGAACAATAAGGTGTCTTACAAGTGCATCCTATGCACATATTAGAACGGAAAAGAAAACAACTCCGGAATCGATCCATAAGGCTTGTAAAGGTCCAGTGGACTTGGTATGGTCCTGAGGATGTGACATGGGAGAATGAGGATGCTATGCGGGCATAATACCCACATCTTTTTGAAGATTTTGGAAATTTTGCTGATGCCGTGTAAGAGTTGCACCGAGGACAGTGAAAAAATAAGGGGAGGGGATTGTAATACCTCGAGACTAAGCCCTTGCTAAATTGTAAATTTTTCTATAGGCTAGTGAGCTGAGTGGTTATAAGATGAGAGGATTATGTGTTTATTAGACTGGTGAGCCAGATGCCAAGGCCATGAGCCTAATTTTTTATATGTAATCATGCATATTATTAATAAAATATAAACATCGCTACGTGTAGATCGACCACAAAGAAAGAGTGATGGGGGATTAAGCTTCCACAAGGCTAGATAAGGGAGAGGGGGCTAAAAGGTTGGAAGAGGGGCTAATCTTGAGGGCTTAATTCCCTGATATAATAATTTATTATTATTCCAAAGTGGTGTGAAAGGTATATTTTTATCCTAAGTTGCTGGAAAAGGGAACACATACTTGTTGGAGTGCATGCAGCTTCATGGGCGACATGTGTAGGCCTAGGCACATGCGATTTAACCCAAGAATTAAGCCGTGATGGGGGTTTGACCTCCAAATATCCATCCTTCGTCTGAGCTCGCGGGTGTCCATCATCGACCTCTGTAATTTCCTTATTGCGCACCCATAAACCAGTGGAAACCCCATGGACCATCCTGTGCCTTTTGTAGAACTGATGCACCCGAGTAGTCACCTGAGTGTGTTGCGTCTTAGCTTCTGACTATTACCTTTTTGGGAGTCCCTACCCATTTTCCCAGTTGTCTGTGGTGGTCACAACGATACTTGAATGAGTGTGGCTTGTTCTTGTTATTTGTTCCTTGTTGAGCCTTGTTGTTGTGTCCTCACTGTGTTGGAACTGAGTTGAAGAAGCAGGTTGTCAGGATTGTGAGCAACTCTCTCTAGGTGAGAGAGTGTGTTAAGGAAGTGAGATCTCTTGGAAGGGGTCCTATAGTTGCTACAAATCTCTGAGAATTTCGATCCGACCTGTTTTTGAAGCCCAAGGCAAGGGAGGTGAAGCAACCGATGGAATGTAGGACAATAAAGGTGTATACTCCTAGGTTGGGACATGCATGTGGGGAATGAGAGTCTATGAGAAGTGGGATTAAATGACTCATGGGAGAGAATCCTTCCTCTGTAACTGTGTGACTTCCCTATTGACCTTACCTAGCATAGAAACCCCTTGCTGGTGGATCTTAGTCCTAGCTCAGGGGTGACCTACTACTAAGAGTGATTAGCAACACAATCTAAGGCTGAGAGGTTTGTGGAAGGTCTGCATGCAGTTGGTGGTTTTACCCATAATTATAAAATATAAGTATCAGTTTGTGCTTAATTTATATGTTTTCCATGTCTGTGATGCCTGTATGTTATGACAAATTCCATTGCATAGATGAATTCTTGTTAATTCCATTAATTCTGTGTGATAGCAGTAATTATGTGTTTACTCTGTGTTAAGTCATTTAACTTCATTTAAATGCATATTATATAAGTTTTGTTCTGTGGTAGCATTTCTCGGTCTGGTGGTGGTTGGGGAAGTTATAGACAAGTTGAATTATATTGTCGTGTTCAACATATTGATGAAGAGGAAGTTAAAGTGCAACTAGTTTATCTTCGGTTGTAAGGCACCGCTCTCATATGGTGGGAGAGAAAAATTCAGGACAAAAGTAAGTGTGGTAATATTCTTTCCTCATGGTAAGAATTTAAATCGGTGATAAGGAAGCAATTTTATCCATTGAGTTATTTACATAAAGCAATGATGGAATGAAAAAATTTAAGTTAAAGTAAAGGTCAAATTGTACAAAGTTTCACAGAAGCATTTAGGAAGAAATCTCTTGCATTAAACATTCCTTTGGATTCTTATGAAACTTTAATGAAGTATATTGGTGCACTTCATAGTTATATCGTCATACTTTCCTATTGTTTAACACCACCAATATTGACGAAGTTTGTGTGCAATCCACTCACCTTGAGAACAGGGGAAAGCATGTTCAAGAAGATCCCACAAAGAAACCTTCCAATCTCCCACATAATACATTTAATAAGTTTAAAAGGAAGGACAAGAAGACTGCCAGAATGAAAAGAGAAGGAGGAAAGCCATTTTGCACTCATTGCAAGAAAAGTGGTCACGATAATGAAAATTGTTGGACACTACATCCCGAGAAGAGATCGAAACAATTCGGTGGAAAGGGGAAGACAAAAACCATTGCTTCAGTGAAACAAGATCTTGGTTCTGATTCAAGAGACAAAGGGAAGATCACAATAGTTGGAGTACAAGGTAAACATTCTCTTCATGCTAGTTCAAATTCCAATAATGAATCTCATGATGATGAATGAAACAAGAATGAATTATTTCACATAAGAATTGTATCAAAACACATAAGATAGATACATTGTTTGATCTGGGTTCCCAAGTAAATTTGATATCTGAAGAACTTGTCAAAAATATGGGTCTTGAAATGAAACCACATCCAAAGCCTTATCCTCTTGGTTTGGTATGTCATGATAAAGAAAAACTTAATGTCACCAAAAAATGTAGGGTCATATTTTCTATTGCTTCAAAGTTGATTGATGAAGTGGATTTGAATGTTGTATCAGTTGATATATGTGGCATAGTGTTGGGGAGTCCTTATCTTTATGATAGAAAAACAATCTTCTTTTGTCACGAGAAAAAATACCACCTTACTAAGGGGGGAGTGGAATATATTGTTAGAGCTCACAACATGAGGGTAAACACAACACTTGTTAATGCAGAACAAATGAAGAGACTCATAAACACTAATAAGAGATATGTACTCATGGTTGTAAGGGAGAAAGATGTCGGAACATCCTAGTCTTTCCAAGGATGTGCTCCTTCTCATAAGAAAAAAATAATTGATATTGTTTCTAAGTATGATGATATTTTCCAGGAACTATATGGATTACCTCCTAAGAGGAAAATCCAACATGAAATACAACTTCAACAGGATTCTCCTCTTCCTAATGTGGGCATGCACAAGAAGTCAGTTGTGGAGATGACAGAGATCAAGAAGTAGGTATAGGGCTTATTGGATTGAGGGGTTATTAGGCCAAGATCATCTCCTTGTGGTTCTCCGATTGTGATGGTGACAAAGAAATATGACACATGGTGAATGTGTGTCGATTACCATGCCTTAAATAAAATCATGGTGAAAAATCGATACCCTCTTCCTCGTATAGAAGATTTACTTGATCAATTGAAGAATGCTATTTATTTCACTAAGTTGGATTTGTTCAGTGGATACCATCAGATCAGGGTTGTAGAACAGGATTCATGGAAGACTGCCTTTAAAATCAAACAAGTATTGTTTCAGTGGTTAGTTATTCTGTTTGGGTTTTGTAATTCTCTGACAACTTTCATGCGTGTGATGAATGATGTATTCAAGACTTTTCTAGATGACTTTGTGATTGTATATTTAGACAACATTGTTATTTTTAGCGGGACTTGGGATGAACATGTGAGGCATGTAAAGCAAGTATTGGATACTTTGCAAAGGGAAAAGTTGTATGTAAAACTGTCCCAATGTGAATCTGGTAAGACTACACTTTTGTACTTAGGTCATATTGTAGGAGGAGGACAATTAAAAATTGACCCTTCCAAGATTGATGTAATTGTAAATTGGCCTGAGCCCAAAAATGTAACTGAGATACAGAGATTCTTAGGTGTAGTTCAGTATTGGAGGAGGTTCATTTCAAACTTCTCATTTATAACAACTCCTTTGCATGCCTTAACCAGTGTGAAGAACAGTTTTTAGTGGGGAGGAAAGCAACCAAAAAATTTTGACACTTTGAAGGAAAATATTAGTACCACACCAGTATTATCACTGCTGAATATTCAAAAACCCTTTGAGATCGAGAGAAATGCCAGCAGATACACCATGGGTGCAATATTGATGCAATATCATAAGCCTATCTGTTACCATTCTAAATTTTTTAACCAAGCTATTGTTAACTATCCTTCATATGATAAAGAGTTGTATGCATTAGTTCAAAGCGTAAAGAAATGGAAGCACTACTTGTTAGGGAAGGAAACAATCATACATACAGATCACCAACCCTTACAGTATCTCCAAGCATAAAACAAACTGCAACAATATGGACACTACAAATGGATGGGTTGCCTACAACAATTTGATTTGGTAATCAAGTACGAAAAGGGTACAAGTAACAAGGTAGCTGATATGATTTCTATACCTCTTATTGCTGCTTCTACGATTTTGAAGAATACTTATTTAACTCATGATAACTATGTGGAACAATATGCCATTGATGAAGATTTTAAAGAAGTATATGAGAAGATAACCCATGGTGCACAGGTAGAGAACTATTGTCCCTAGGGAAAACTACTCTACCATATTGGAAAGATATGTATTCCTACAAGTGAATGAGTCCATGTAATATGAGAAGCTCACACTTCTCTTGTGTCTGGGAATTTTGGGGTAGGAAAAACTATGTCTCATTTACAGAGGTTTTGTTACTGGCCTCAAATGAAAGCACTTGTAACTAAATATGTAAAGGGGTGTGTGATGTGTTCTACTTGTAATCCCACTAATAGAAAAATAGGGCTATACTCACCACTACCTGTTCCATCCCATCCATGGGAAAGTCATCTCCATGGATTTTGTAGGGGGTTTACCAATGTCAAAAGGGGGTCATGACTATTTGTATGTTGTATTGGATAGGTTCAACAAAATGTGTATCTTAATGCCATGTAAAAAGAAGATCACTACTGAGAAGGCTGCTAATGTATTCTTTCAGTATGTTTGGGTTCACTTTGGGTTACCCACATCCATTATCTTGGATCGAGATACTCGATTCCTTGGGGATTTTTGGACAATCTTGTGGAGAATGATGGACACCAAGTTGAAGAGGAGCACCGTTTTCCATCCACAGACCGACATATAGACAAATGTTGTAAATCGAGCAATGGTACTTTTGCTTTGAGGATACTGCAACAAGCATCCCAAGTTATGAGATGAATAGATACCCTATGTACAACATGCTTACAACCGAGCCTTACATTTCTCCACTCAATGTTCTCCTTTTGAGACATTTTTTGGGTACCTACCTAAAGTTCCTTTGGACTTGATGTATGGGAGAGATGTCGATTCAAATGAAGAAAGCAACGAGGACAGATCTCGCAAGTTCATCCAGAGGATCCAACAGGTACACCAAGCAGTCAGGGAACAGTTGGAGAAAAGTCAAGAACAATATAAAGCTCATCATGACAAATACAGGGTTGATCATTAGTTCTAGTTTGGAGATCGAGTATGACTTCACATCAGGAAGGATAGATTGAAGGGTGAAGGAAAGAAACTCAAGCCTATTCGTTATGGACCCTTCACTATTTTGGAGAAGCGTGGTACCAATGCTTTTCGTCTAGATCGCCCACCTTATATGCAGATTTACTCAGTTGTAAATGTAGAGAACTTGAAATTTTTTTAGCCTCCCATGATCATGGATCAAGATGAGGAAGTTTGAATACCTTCAGTTGATGAGTTTTCTCATGGGTACTTGGATGGGTTAAAGGAATATATCATCTTGGACAGAAGGATGAGGAATTCATGTAGGGGTGATGTTGATTATCTTCGAGTAGGCTTAAAGGGAACACATCCAAGAAAGGAAAAGTGGATTGAGAAGGACAAGGTGAGGGAACTCTTCCCTCACTTATTTGTTGATTGATGAAATATTTTTGTGGTCCAAAAATATATCAGTGGGAAGGCATGATCCAAAAAGGATCTAGAGAAGACTAAGGACAACTCATAACTCGCATAAGCAACTCAAGAAGCTCAGAATGGCCTCAACAGATAGAGAAAGGAAAAAAATTCAAATTTCTCAAAACTTAGTGAAAATGACATCATTGCGAAGAGCGCGTCACAATCTTTCCAATGACTCCAATGACTCATCAAATAGAGTTACAGATCGAAAGATATTCATGGTCAAAGTTTGGTCAACCTAGCCCAGTCAGCAAGGGATGAGTCATCATCCATACTACTGATGTCAACATCAATATGGATGACATCAGCATATGTACAACATATGTGGCACACACAGGAGTTGACATGTGTCATGTTGACATCAACATGGTGATGTTGCAACACTAAAGGTTGCCACATGTCACTCATATTTGGCCTTTTCGGGTCATTCTGTGGACCAGTAAAAATGCACCACGTAGCAGTCCGTACAACCACGTGGTATACTGTACGGTGACATGGAGGATGATGTGGCAGGTCATACGGTGATGTGGCATGTGATGGTACAGTTGTTGACCTAGCCCAATGGTTGGCTGCCACGTGGCCTAGTCATGGGTTGCCACGTGGCAATGGGAAAATGCTTAATGACAGCCCGAGAACTAATTTCCAAAAGAAATATATATAAAAAAGTTGGCGGGTCCGCCAAATCCAACAGGACCCCGCCAAATCTGGCACCAACGAACTATCTATAACCCTCACTAAGATTTGCAGAACAAACATATTCAAATATATACATATGTTACAACGAATACCCAAAAGGGGAGGCCCGCGTCTCGACCTCGGGACCTCCCCCTCTATACACTCCTTAACACATGCTCTGCTAACCAAATGGCCAACGATTTTCGTTGATTACAAAGCTGGGTTTTTTGTTTAAAAAGTGAATCCGCCTAGTGCCATCAGGAGGAGGTATGTGAGGGTATGGAATGACATGAATTTCAAGACATTTTTTTAGAATTTATTGCAGGTTGCAGGGCACAAAAACTGAGACATAGTTTCTCTTGGTCCTGGGAGTGCTAGAGTCAGATCGAAGCATGGAGACAATAATTTTTGGGTAATTCGACACCACAATTTTAGTGGTGCTGTCTATTTTCTGATCTGAGCAAAGATTCTGTAACTTGATTTGAGAATGAGGTATACTTATGTATTTTGCCAAATTCTTTTGCTAAGCTAATAAAAAGGCCTACCCATTTGAGAGAAGGACTCGAAGACGTAGTCCACCAGGGATGAACTCCGTTATCAATTTTTTGTGTTCATATTTGATTCTTGTGTCTCTTCATTATTGATATTTTCCTTCTTTAATGGTGCATTTTAATTTATGCTCATTTAATGCAATTCTTTATAAGTCACTTTGATGAAAAGATCCCAGATCACTTTCCCTGCCAAGGGGTTAGTAGAATGTGTGGTACTTGTAGCACCACTAGATGGGGAAACAAGGTGTTGACGCTTGAATCTGTTAAGACCAAAACGACAACCTCACGAGGATATAAATTCCTCTGCATTTTTATAGAGGTGGTACTCCTCTTTTACTTCCGATTTTCATGGGACTTTGGGTATTCAGAATATGAGACTTTGCAGAAGTCCATCGTGGTAATCAAAGAAATATAAAAAAACAAGAAATAAAATGTTTTTTTTTTTTTTAAAGAAGGTTCCTGGGAAAGGACCAGGAATCACACATTTGATACATTAAAGCAAAATAAACAAAATTTCCTCACATCCATCATAGTTTAACTAAATATTTCTGATCACATAAAAATAAAAAGAAGATGGTCCACATGCTTAAGAGAACTTTAACAGAGTGGAAACATGGGCATATCAAATAAATATAATGATAGATCAACCTCAAATACTTTAAATTCTAAAATCAAGGTTACAAAGTACAGTCGAGATCGTTCCCAAAGTAGCTCTCTTGAAATTTAAAATGTGTTTTTCTTAAAAAGTGGGATTGGGGCTCCCACGGACCATAAATCTAATAAATACAAGAAATAATCTTTTAGAAGGAGGATGGTGGGTGAAAGTAGAACAAAAAGATCTGGAAAGAAGAAAATGAGAAGTTATCAGTCTTCGGTTAGACTTTTCTAGTGAAAGAGGTGGAATAACTGGATGAAGGAACTAATAAAGAAATAAATATATGATTAGTGTAAACTTACTATGATGGTATCTAATTCCATTTTACTCTTCACTTGCTTGATGCTTTCCTTTTATTGTCTTCATTGACAATTACAGGAATCGTCTCAACTATTTTTTTCCCTTTTTAATAATTATTTTTTCATTAAAATAGGATGACTGTAATTTAATTTTCTAGAAGTTAAAACCAAATTTTTAACCATGTAAACCACCTCTAATTCACTCTTCATCGTCTCATATTTCCAACAATATAAAATTTTCCCATATCCGTCGCCCAGATCTCAAGATATGAGCTTGTGAAGTTGAGTTGTCACGTAGGCCCATTAAAAAATGCAACTAGCTGATATTTTAATTTATGAGAAAAATTTATCAACTTTCAGCACTTTAAACCTGTACCATCATATTCTACGTCAAAATAAATTTCCAATGGTACAATGTTTGCTACAAATGAAGGTCGAGATCTCAACATATAGACTTTGCAAGATCGTGACTCAGCGACCGTCGATCAAGTTTGATTGGTAAATGTGGACCCTTGATTTAATTTCGACTTCCTTTGTTGAATTTTGACTTTTCTTCATTATTCTTATCCCACATGTATGAGAATAAAAGAGTATTACTGGTATATAATGTTAAGTGTAACATACACTTGACAATAAATAAATAAGAGAGGAGACTATGGAGCTTGGAGGATTCGACCCTTGAAAAATTGTTGAATATAATAATAATTTTGCATGCCCAGTCAACCACCAATATGCCCAGTTAGCAATGATG
The DNA here is from genome assembly GCA_032191745.1 of Picea mariana. Lineage (NCBI taxonomy): Eukaryota > Viridiplantae > Streptophyta > Pinopsida > Pinales > Pinaceae > Picea > Picea mariana. Next base: position 28,806 of record JASDQU010101725.1, on the reverse strand, counting down.
AGTCACCCAACCAAATGTTGCCACATGTCATCACTCAGTAGGTGAACAATCTACCATATGTCATCCAATAAAATCACACCATGTGTCACTTTTTGTATGCTGCCACGTGTTTCCATTAATTAGTTTCCATGTGGCACCATCCAGTTAAATGCCATGTGGATGTATCTCATTAGTTAATAAAGTGCCACGTGTCACTTTGAGATGTTCCTTATAGAACTTAGGATAGGAAAATTATTATTAAAATAATATGTCGAGTTAGCATGTTTACGTGAATGCAGAGGTAGGTGTGGAAATCACCATGGACCCGCTGTAATACATAGTAAGGAATGAGTGTGAAAAATTCTAAGTGTAGGTGAAGTGTAGAGGAGAAGTAAATAGTTGTAAAATATTCTAAGTCTTGAGAATCGGTCAGACGGACTTGCATATGATATATGAAGGAAATATTGTATCACCAACCCGTGAACCCGCAATAACATATTTGGCTAGGTGTTGGAGGAGTTACATAGTAACGAGTAGTAAAAAGAGTTACGTGCATTATGAAGGTGGTGGAAGTCAAAGTGCATTGTGAGGGTAGCAGAGGGAAACCGATGAACTCGCGGTAATCCATAGTAAATAAGAATAAGTCTAGAAAGTATATAATGGGTCACGTGAAATATGAAAAATATGAAAAATGAAAAGAAATGTATGGGAAATAAAGAAATTACGTGAAATTTTGGAAAGGAAAAAGGGAAAAGGAAAGAAATGGAAAAATGGGATAATAAAAATGGAAAGGCAAATAAAAAGAAATGGGAAAATAAGGGAAAAGGGAAACAAATGTGAACGTGGAAAGGAATAAGGAAAAATGGCTAAGTGTGGAAAATGGCAAGGGGAATATGAAAGTAGTGAGACAATGAGAAAAATGACTAAGTATAAAACAAGATAATGAATAGAGGTGAAGGGAAAGGAGAGGAGAGAGCATGCCACTTAGAACATTTTTCATATTTCTTCTTGTAATATCTCCATCGGAATTATGGATAGAAGTATGCGTATCTTGGTCATGGAGACTCCGATTTTGATTCTATGAAATGCATGGAGAAGATGATAATGAGGGCTATGAAATGAACATATAATAGTTCAAAAATATTCATCTTCCAATATCGTTTTATTTATTTATTATTCCAGGAGAGGGAACATATAGGTGAGCAAATTTTGGTCAACACAAGGTTAGGTTTCTTTTGAGGATTTTTACCCCTAGTGCCCTTAGGCTTATTCATACAATCTTTATCATTCTAAAAATGAAAAATACTTAAATTTACAAAATGACAAGGTCCTGCAGAGACTCACTAGAGTAATTGCATAGGCTTTCACCTCTGTCTTACTGCTTCCACTTCCAGGTCTAAGATGTTGGTCCTGAAAAAATACAAATTGATTGCACACTTGCTTTTAGATTGGATCCTTAAGAACCTCCCTAGAAATGGTTCCAAAATGTTTGTCAAATTATATGGTGGTAATTTTATTCATCAATTATCAATTCAGGTTGGCAAACTTATGAGGTACCAACAAAGTATATGCAAAACAAATCTAAAAACCATAACATTCTCAAAGAAATAAACTCTATAACTAGTTTCTCATCGAGTAGTGGATGTTCTAAGGTAGAAATTCAATTTGGATATAGTTTTTATATCTAAAAGTACTATAATAAATCCACTTTAACATCTCTATTGACAACCCTCAACTAAGCAATCATTAAAACTAAAGTAATGCATGCAGACATGATATTACCATGAGTAGTTACAAGTCAACAAGGAATTGATAACATCGTTGCATGAAAATTTCCAGCTCTGAAAATTATATGTTTAGAGAACTACCAATTAATGTCAACCATAAGTCAAGCATGCAAATCCTATTCTTACATGCATGGATTTAATCATACAACAAGAAAACAAATTGAATTTCACAAAAACAGTTAAATGGAATTTTATAACAACAAAACGAAACAACATTAACCAATCAACGATTCTAAGAATATCATGCTCACTATAGAAATCAATTCTGGAACTATGTTAATTCCAATTTAAAGTTGATTCTAATGCAACAAAAATCTACCTAAGGCGCTACTTTTGAGTCGAAGGGGGCCCTGCCTCCTATCGAAAGTATGCATGATATAAGATTACTCACTAACTCTGCAACAAAGGGATTGAATGCACATCAAATTGATTATATTCATAAAACTAGAGTACAAGTAGAGTATCGACCCTATTCCTTCAATGCTTAGATATTCCTCTTGGTTAGAGCACCTTATATAATTACATTTAAGAGTACAAATAATTTTGGCACTCAATCCCATGCCAAATCGACTCAAAATAGTCTATGCAATATAGATTTGGACTTTGAATCTTTCAAAAACAAAAGATTACATAATTAGATAACTCATTGTGATTTCATCACTAAAAACATGAAATCACAAAAAATCATGCATACTACAAGAATCAATTAGATGTTTATAAAGGATAGCATTTGCAATAAGATCTTTGCCAATCTAGATGGTAATTGTCCATGTGTCCGCGATTCTACAAAAAACCCATATTTTCAATTTAGTTGGAAGGAACGATGCATATCCTAACCATCAAAGTGACTATACTACATGAACATTCCAATCGATTCATTAAATTAGGAAACTAAAAATATTTTACCTATTAAACAAGGAAGAATGCAACATTAGGAAAAGACAATTACCTTGAATTAAAAAATCCACTTTCGAGGTCAAAGTAAAAAAATATTTCTTATCATGGGGAAATGGGGTGGGTATGTGGCTAGGTAAGTAGTCAGAATAGGGTCCTTCAGATTGTCCCTGTGTGACAAAACTGGGGCCCTACAACCACTCATTTGGGACTACATGGGAAATGAGTGAGCAAATTTGGAGGAAATAATTTGAACCAGAGCTTGAGGAACAAGATTTGACCCTATGAAATTGTTACCCTATAAATCCTTAGTGGTTTGGTTGTGTTGTTTTTCCTTTGGGTTTCCTTGGGAAAATGATGAGATCATAGAGGGGGATTTATGGGAATATGTTTCCCTATATGTTGGCCTAGTACATGAATTATGCATAGGACTGTATGCTTGTTAGGATACATAATTGTGATTTATGTAGGACAGACTATACATAATTTTATTAGAGCCATGTTGGGCATATTCTATGATGGTTTCAGATAAGAATGGTAGTAACAAGACTTAGCCTGGAGGCTAGGTATGCTACATTGTGGTATCAGAGGGATTTGTTTTTCCAGTGACAAAACCCATTCCTTATGCGGGGTCTTGGGGAAGTTTCAACCTTTATATCCCTATACACATCTAGGAACACACATCAAATAACACAATTCAAATAACCATATAAATATATAATCATATGCTCACAACATATTATATAATTTGAGACATCTAGTCTCTTGACCCTAACTTGGGTCTAATTATCTTGACTCACCCTTGGAGTCCATATTCCTTTGATTTCTTCCTATCACATTGAATAAATCATCATTACAATCAAAATATATATAATTTACTCACACATGTTATACATAATCATCGTCATTCCAAAATCATAAATATAACATATAATTATAGTATTGAATAACATCCAAATAGATCTCATCATGTTCATGGGTCCTATATAAATAACAGATCATATCACTACAACAAAATAGCCCATTAACATCAAGTTTAGTGTCGAATTATAGTGCATTTTTTCAAGTTGGATATTTTTTTAGTACAAAATTCAAGGTTAAATGGATTTTTGTATTTAGTGTTGGGTTTAGTGCCAACTTTTGTACTAGATTTAACATTGGCTATATCTATAAATTATATTTTATAGAAATTTTGAAAATTGAAAAATTGAAAAAAAAATGAAGCAATGGTAAGGGGGGTTTGATATTTGAGCCCAAGTAACTTTCAAAAAGATAGGATCTCTACTTGAGCTACATTCTTGCACATGTTTTCCATTAGAAGTGCATATTTGAATTGAAACTAGATCAAACCAGTGCAAATTAAAATTTACATAAATGAAAAATGGTAAAAAATAAAAACAAAAATACAAAATTGTAAGGGAATGATGGGATTTGATCCCAAATCACTTTCCAAAATGAAATATCTCTACTTAATCTACATTCCCACAAAATATTCCATTAAATGTGTAGATATGAATTGAAACTAGCCCAACCTATGTACATAAACAAGCGAATAATGCAAATCTTTGATAAATATCAACGTGTAATACAAAGAGAAATGTAAGTAATGAAAGATATATGGGTACTAGGATGAACCCATATCTCCTTATAGTAATACAAGGGCCTTCCTTAGGTCACATCTGTGAACCAAAACTATGCATTAAATAAAATCCCCAGAGTACCATTTTTTACTTCCTTTTCACATTAAACTTGCAACCATAGAATAAATTTAAACATTAGCAAACCAATAAAGAAAAATGTAAGGTAAAAGAAGAGAATGGATGTAATATTCGAAATATAAAAAGTATGCAGAACAAAAATAAATAGCTAGAAATGATAGATGAACAACAATATAACCAGAACACCACCACAATAATACCAAATTGATACCAGGATAACAACAGAAAGAGCACTTTGATTATCGAGAGAAATGTTCACTTGCCTCTTCGAGGGGGAAAACTCTAGCAGAGAAGAGCTCTATTACAATAATATCCAAGAAAAAAGTTATCATACCCTCGACTCCTATTTATACTAAATATGTCTATCAAAAGAACCATCTAGAGGAAGATCCTTCTAGAAGTAGACGCTTCTATTCGGTATTCTTACATTGGACTTATTCTTCCTTATTGCTAGGCCTTATTAATATTGACCTTTATTACATGGAAATATATTATTCTACCTACATGAGGATTTAGGTCCCTAACATTCTCTCCCCCTTAAAAACAACCTTTTTCTCAAGGCTTGAGATGGGGAAATTGCCACAGAATGGTAGTTGGTTCCCAAGTGGCATCTGCTAGAGTTGTATCTTTCCACAGGAATAACACTTCCTTGATGGTTCATTGACGCAGACAACACTCATGATGGTCCAAAAATACTTGTGGCTGTATTCAAATGGATCCTTCTTCATCCAACATGGGAAGGTTGGTTTGATTTTGGAACTTAGTTCCAATCACCTTCTTTAATTAGGAAACATGAAAAACAGGATGGGGCTTAGAATGGCTGGGAAAATATAACTAATAGGACACCTGTCCCACACATTTGAGATCAGTATAAGGACCATAAAATTTGGGCATTAGTTTCTGACAATGGTCAGCCTTGAGGGAATTTTTCTTGTAAGGTTGTAGTCGAAGAAACACCTAATCCCCTTCTGCAAATTGACATTCAGAGTGAACTTGATCTGCTTGTTGCTTCATGCAATTCTGGGCCATGACCAAATTCTCTTTGAGGGTATGAAGAATAGCCTCTCAAACTGTAAGCATTTGGTCAACCGCCTGGACCTTCGAGACACCTAGAAAATGAGAGAACTGAAGGTGGATTTTTTCCATATACCGCTTCAAAACGAGTCATTCGGGTAGATGTATGGTATGAAGTGTTGTACCACCATTAAGCTAGTGGTAACCATTGAGCCCATTGATTATTCCTTTCTGATTCAAAACACCTTAAATATGTTTCCAAACATTTGTTGACAACTTCAGTTTGATCATCAGTCTGGGGATGATAAGTTGTGCTGAGATGCAATTGGGTTCCTTGTATCTTGAACAGTTCTTGCCAAAAATTGCTGGTGAAAGTTGGGTCACGATCATAAACAATAGAATGTGGCATTCCATGAAGCTTAAAGACCTGATCCATGAAAATTTGATCCACAATGGATGTTGTAAATGGGTGTTGAAGAGCACATACATCAGCATACTTGGAAATATGATCAACTACCACCATGATGACTGATTTATTGCCCAATTTAGGTAAACCTATAATAAAATACATAGAGATATCTCGCCAAATAACAGGTGGAATAGGAAGCAGTTGTAGTGTGCCAGGAGATTTCACTGTTTCTCCCTTGTTGCATTGACAAACATCACATTCATCCACAAAATTACGAACTTCCTATTTCATACCATCCCCAAAAAAGGAATGTTTGACCCGGTCATAGGTTTTGGTAAAGCCAGATTTCCCAACTATGGGTGTAGCATGTGTTGGGTATGTGTTATATTCTTTGCATGTGTGTGTGTAGGCGCGTCAGATTCGACAACTACGTCTGACGATCCCTCCATAGTAGTGGTATTTTTGTCGTGTGCGCCAGGTGCTTCCTAGGAGGGTTTCAGGGGGGGCCAGGTATGCCCCCCCCTCATTACGCACAACATTCGGGGAAACACCCCGATATATTTGTTTGGGTATTTTTTCTATTTTAGTGGATTTTGCTATTTTTAGCAGTTTTCTAAATTAATCCTGGATTGAGGGATTAGGGTTTTAGTATCTACGAAATACCTAAAAACATTGTATATATATTGTATGGTGAATGGTGAAATTAATATAATGAAGCACTGAAAGGTTTCTCGGTTAATGGTTTCCGGTATAAATCTCCGTGTACTATGTGTATGAGCCATTGATTAATTTCTATTTTGATTAAGAATCTATATGCATTGCTTTACTTCACAGGTTTAAAATGTACATGTGGTATCAGAGCTCATTTTGGCTTCAGAGTGATGCCTTTGTTGCTGAGGGTTTGGCTCGGTCTTGATAGATCAAGTTTATACTGGGTCTGTGATAAACCTGGGTTTAGAGGGAGTTTTTACAGTGGATATTCGAGTGTAGAAAGAGGAATGGCGAGCTCTTCTAGAATCGAGATAGACAAGTTCAACGGTAAAAACTTTGAGCTATGGAAGCTCAAGATGGAGGACCTTATTGTAGACAAAAAATAATGGATTGTTATGGATCCTGGTACACAACCTACTGGTATGCAACCTATTGGCACACAACCAACTGGTACACAACCTAATAGTACACAAACTACTAGTACACCACCTACTGGTATGTTGAAGGAAGATTGGGAGAAGTTGGACATAAGAGCAAGGAGTACTATTCGACTCTACCTGGAAAATTCGGTGTTGTTGAATGTCTCAAGAGAATTTATAGCCAAGGAGCTATGGGATAAGTTGGGGAATTTGTATCAATCAAATTCCCTAGTAAACAACTTGTTTCTTCGAAAGAAGCTATATCATCTTAAGATGGAAGATGGAGAATATGTGACAGAACATCTAAATTCCTTTAATACTCTGGTAAGTCAACTTGTCTCTGTTAATATTACGATTGCAGAAGAAGATAAGTGTATTACTTTGTTATGTTCTTTGCCAGAATCTTGGGATAATGTGGTTGTAGCAATTGGTAGTACCAATAAATCTACATTGAAGTATGAGGATGTAGTTGCATCCTTGTTATATGAAGAGATGAGGCAAAAAAACATGGATGGTCATAACACAGATGCTTTATTTGTAAGAGGTCATACCCAAGAAAAGAATCTTGGTAAGTCTTCGAGGGGGAGACCTAAATCTACAAGTAGATCTAAGTCTCCAGGAAAATATTTGAGGAAATGCTGGAAGTGTGGTAAAACAGGGCGTTATAAGAAATATTGCAAGACTAAAAAGGTTGATAAACCAAAGGGATCTGACAGTACCTCTTCCATAGAGGCGAAAACCTCCACCAAAGAAGGAGGTGATGTTTACCTGGCATCTATAGGTACACATGAAGATCGTGATGTATGGTTGATTAACTTAGGTGCGTCATACCATATGAATCCTCACAGGGAATGGTTCTATGAATATGAAAAATACGATGGTGGTGATGTATTCCTAAGAGATGACGCGACAACCAAAATCATGGGACGTGGAAGGGTTAAGTTTCTGCTAAAATATGGAAGGATTAGAACTCTCCCTGGTGTTCTGCACATTCCAAAACTAGCCAAGAGCCTAATATCTGTAAGCAGGTTGGATGATGCAGGAGTGGATACTGTATTTGGAAACGACGCTTGCAAGATGGTACGAGGATCAATGGTGTTGATGAGGGGAGTTAGGTGTGGAACTCTATACAAGTTGTTGGGAATCACTTATACTAATGGGTGTAACAATTCTCTTGTCCCTAAGCAGAAAAATAACGGAGACAAGACCAATACTGTCCCTGGAAAGAAGACCATGTTGTGGCATCAAATACTGGAGCATATTGGAGAAAAGGGACTTCGAACACTACACAGTAAAGGTATGGTTGAAGGTATGTCCAATTTCACTCTGGATTTTAATTTTTGTGAACATTGCATATATGGTAAACATAATCGAGTAAGATTCTCATCTAGTGCTACAAGAGCAAAGGGGATCTTAGAGTTGATACACAATGATGTGTTTGGACCTGTTCCTGTTTCATCCCTAGGTAAATCTGTGTATTATGTTTCATTCATAGATGATTTCTCAAGGAACACATGGATTTATTTTGTTAGAAATAAATATGAGGTACTTGATAAATTTAAAGAGTTTAAGGCTCTGGTAGAAAATCATACAGTAAATAAAATAAAGGTATTGAGGACATATAATGGTGGATAATTCTGCGGAAATGAATTCGAATAATTCTGTAAGAAGTGTGGAATAGCAAGGCAGAAGACTAATCCATACACATCTCAACAGAATGGAGTTTCAGAAAGGATGAACATGACACTGATGGAGAAAGAAAGGATCATGCTTAGAGGTGCAAAGTTAGGATAGGAATTCTGGGCAGAGGCAGTGGGTACAACATTTTACCTGGTCAATCGATCACCCTCATGAGTGTTGGATGATAAAACTCCACACGAGGTATGGAATGGTAAGTAAACTTCTCTTGAACATCTTAGAGTTTTTGGTTGTTATGATTATGTACATGTTCCAAAGGAAAATAGGAGTAAGATGGATAATAAAGCTGAAAAGTGTATCTTTATTGATGATAAAGATGGTGTGAAAGGTTATAATCTTTGGAACCCAGAAACTAAGAAGAATGTTTACAGTTGGGATGTTGTTTTTACAGAGGTAAAAGATGTTTCCAAACAAGAATTCCTACCAAGTCAAGAATAACCTAAGAAAATAGAGCTTGAGTTGGATGATGAAAAATCTAAATCATCTGAAGAAGATGAAGCAGAAGAAGAAGAAGAAGAAGAACCTCATACCCCACTATTGAGGAGATCAGTGAGAGAAAGAAGGAAACCAGAAAGTTATAGTCCACTTGATTTCCGTTCCAATTTTGCTTTATCTATTACTGATGATGATCCCAGAACTGTCAGGGAAGCAATAAATTCAGAGGATAGTAAACTATGAAAGAAGGCCGTGGTTGAAGAAATGGATGCCTTGGATAATAAATAGGCATGGGATATAGTTGAGTTGCTAGTTGGAAGAAAATTTGCTGGTAGCAAATGGTTGTTTAAGAAGAAGTTTAATGCAGAAGGAAAAGTGGAGAAATACAAAGCTCGGTTAGTAGAAAAAGTTTATTCCCAAGTAGAGGGAATTGACTTTGGTGAGATTTTTTCTCATGTTTCCAAGTTAACATCTATTAGATTTATTTTATCTATTCTTGTTTTTTTTGATCTTGAAGTGGAACATATGGATGTGAAGACAAAATTCCTAGATGGGGATTTGGAAGAAGAAATCTACATGAAGCAACCGGAAGGATTTGTAGTGAAGGGAAAGAAAGAACTTATTTGTAAGCTAAAGAAGTCACTATATGGTCTGAAGCAATCACCTAGGATGTGGTACCAAAAGTTTGGCACATACATCCTTGAATTGGGATTTGTGAGAAGCAGGGCTGATCAATGTGTATATTCCAAGCAGGTTGGTAATCACTTCATTTATGTAGTGTTGTATGTTGATGACATGTTGCTGGTACAAAATAACATGGATGTTATCAAAGAGGTGAAATCACAGCTATCCTCCAAATTTGACATGAAGGATCTCGGTGATGCTAAATTCATTATGGGAATGGAGATTCAAAGAGATCGTGCAAACAAGAAAATCTGGTTGAATCAAAGAAAATATGTTGAGACGATATTGCAGGGGTTTAATATGCATGGAAGTAAACCGGTCAAGGTTCCTATTCCTATAGGTGTAAAGTTATTTGTATATCAATGTGACAAGACACAGGAAGAAGAAGAGGACATGTCCCATGTTTCATATGCCAATGCAATTGGCAGTTTGATGTATGCAATGGTCTATACTAAACTGGACATTGCCCATGCAGTGGGAGTGAACTTTGTTCATCTCAAGGAGTTTTGAGTAGGCATATGTCAAAACTAGGGAAGGAGCATTGGACAACAATAAAGACGGTCTTCAGGTATCTTCGTGGCACTACTAGTTATGGATTGTGCTACCAAGGAAGACCAAGATTGGACACAGTGGTGGACATACATGGCTTTGTTGATGCAGACTAGGTTGGAGATTTGGATCACAGAAGATCTACAAGTGGGTATGTGTTTAAACTATTTGGAGGAGAAATCAATTGGATGAGCAAAAGACAGGTTGTAGTGGAACTCTCAACTATAGATGTTGAATACATGGAAGACACTCATGCAAGCAAGGAAGCAATATGGTTACAAAGATTGTGTTCAGGTATTGGGTTGGTACAATAAACAGTGAGATTAGATTGTGACAGTCAGAGTGCAATCTTCCTGGAAAAGAACCTAGCTTATCATTTGAAGACAAAACATATTGATGTTCAGTATCACTTTGTGAGAGACATGGTTGAAGAAAAGAAGGTGTTGCTGGAAAAGGTTGACACTTTGAAGAATGTTGCAGATTCATTGACAAAGTCTGTGAGCACAGAAAATTTCTCTTGGTGTAGAGTAACAACGGGCATTGCTGCCTTGGATTGTTGACTATATAATCCTATGGACCCCTGGATGCAAAGAAAACAACAAGTGGGAGAATGTTGGGTATGTGTTATATTCTTTGAATGTGTGTGTGTGTGGGCACATCAGATTTGACAACTGCGTATGACGGTCCTTCCTTAGTAGTGTTATTTGTGTCATGTGCACTGAGTGCTTCCTGGGGGGGGCAGGTATGGCCCCTTATGGTTACACACAATGTTTAGGGCAACACCCCCAAAATTTGTTTTTGGGCATTTTTCTATTTTAGCGGATTTTGCTATTTTTAGCAGTTTTCTAAATTAATCCCAGATTAATGGATTAGGGTTTTTGTATCTACGAAATACCTAATTTTTTTATTATATATATTGTATGGTGAATGGTGAAATTAATACAATGAAGCATTGAAAGGTTTCTCCTGGTTAATGGTTTCTGGTATAAATCTTTGTGTACTATGTGTATGAGCCATTGATTAATTTCTGTTTTGCTTAAGAATCTATATGCATTGCTTTACTTCACAGGTTTAAAACTTACAACATGAAGCTCATAAAGTACCATGGATTTAAGTTTTGACTGAGTACTTAAATACAAACGACTTTTGTATTGAAGCTCATCATTGAGCCAAGAGTATCCTGGGGGAACTGGAGAATTGAAATCCAATTATTTTATCAGATGTGAACTTTTGGGATCATGTAGCCATTCCTAGAGGACAACTTGGAGACAATCTGGTATAATGAAGGAGAGAGAAAAAAGGGACCCTTCATGTTCATATTTTATGGAAATTACATCAGCAACCACATTGCCTTTTCCTTTCTTGTAAATGATCTCATAATCATATCCAAAGAGCTTAGTCACACATTTTTTGTTGCTCAGGGGAGGAAAGGCATTGTTCCATAAAATAATTGAGGCTTTGTTGATCTGTCTTAATTTGGAAGCGTTTCCCCAATAGATAAGGACACCAAAGATCCATAACACGCAAAATAGCTAACATTTCCTTTTCATATATTTATATGCCCAAATTTCTCCCAGACAATTGTTTTTGCTTGTAAAGGCCAAAGACCGACCCTCTTGCATAAGGACAATGCCAATTCCTTTCTTGGAAGCATCACATTCTAGGAAAAAGGTCTTTGTGAAATTAGGAAGGGCCAGGACTAGAGTGGTACACATGGACATCTTCAAGGTTTGAAAATCCTGAGCAGTTGCTGGAGTCCAAGTGAAAGAATTCTTTTTAAGTAGTGCAATGAGAGGTGTCGCAATCTTTCCATAATTCTTAAAAAACTTGAGATAATAAACTCTTAAACCTAGAAATCCCCACAATCTTTTGAGAGTCTTTGGGTGAGGCCAATCTTTCATAACTTCAATCTTTTTAGGATTCACCTTGACGCCATCCTTGCCAACAAGATGACCCAAGTACTCGACTTCGAGGTGCCAAAAGCACATTTAGATTGTTTGAGGAAAAGTTGGTGTTGAGAGAGTATATGGAGAAATCAATCCACATGAGCAAGATGGGTTGTCCAAGTGTTTCTATAGATGAGGATATCATCAAATAAAACTAAGACAAAATGACGGAGAAAAGGACGAAAGACATGATTCATGAGGCTTTGGAAAGTGGAGGGAGCATTACACAAGACAAAGGGCATGACCAAAAACTCATAGTGGCCCTCATGAGTTCTAAAGGTAGTCTTAGGAATGTCTGCCTCTTTCATATGAATCTAGTGGTAGACCAAACGAAGATCAAGTTTATTAAGGAATCGGGCACCACTCAATTCATCCAAGAGGTCATCAATTATAGGAATGGGAAATTTGTCTTTAATGGTGAGTTTTTTTAGGGCGTGGAAGTCATGACACATGCGCCAAGAACCTTATTTATTAAGGACCATGACCACATGAGAAGAGTAGGGGCTCATACTAGGGCGGATAACACCTGTGTTGAGCAGTTCTTGAACCATTTTCTCAATTTCATTTTTTTGGGAAAAGGGGTTATGAGAGGGACATATATTGGGAGGAAGGATTCCTGGGATAAGGGGAATGTAATGATCATGAACACCATGGGAAGGAGGGAGTCCCTGGGGAGTCAAAAAAACCATTCGATGTTTAGAGAGGATGGATTGGAGGTCCTGTGACACAGAGGGTGTCTCAGTTGCTTGTATGGCATGGAGTTTGGAAATAATGCTAGAATGAACTTTTTTGAGCATCTTTTCCATGCGATGGGAACTAATTGTCTCCAGGGAACTGGCGGTGATGCCTTGGAACTTATTTTTTTGGCCCTCCTAGTCAAATTGCATGGTTAATTCCTTAAAATCCATGAGAATCGGAGCTAAAGTCCTTAGCCATTCGACACCCAACACAATGTCACAACCACCCATGTTGATAGGAAACATATGATATTTCAGATGGTATTCACCAATTTGGAGACACACATTTTCACAATGCCCTCCACATTTCATGGACCCACCACTGGAAATCATGATTTGAAAATTATTGACTGCATGAATATAGAAATTAGTTTCTTGGGCAATGCGATGGTGAATAAAATTATGGGTGCTTCCACTATCAATAAGAATGATCTTCCTATGCTTGATGTAACCAATTATCTTGAGGGTTTGGGGAGTAGAGAAGCCAATGAGAGCATTTATGGAAGTGATCGGTTCTACTTCGGGAGGGTCTGAGGGAGGAGTTATGTCAGTGGGTTTAGGTGACACAGACACAAGTGGAGCATCAACATCCTCTTCTGAAACATCCTTTGAGATGGCCATAAAAAGATTTTGTTCCTTACACTTGTGTCCCAGAAAATATTTGTCATCATAATTATAACAAAGGCCTTTGAGTTGGTGTTCATCCATTTTGGCCCGGTCCAATTTATGGATCTTTAGTGGAGTAGAAGGAGGAGTGAGAGTTATTGGTTTAGTGCGAGGAATAAAGGAGGGTTTGCAGTTTTGAGAAGAGACAACATGTTGTGATTCCTTAGATATTTTAGTAGCATCCACCCAAAATTGAGGCCGAGCCATGAGGACATGAGCACGAATCTCATCCTTGAGGCCATTGATAAAACATTCTTGGAAAAAAACATTATATGTGCCCTCTGTACAAAAATCTAGTTGCTCAAAAGCAACTATAAAGTCTTCCACTGTGCCATATTGTTTCAAATTTGTCAAATGGCCTAAATGGCTGGTGTCAGTGTCAAAGAGTTCATAAATCTCTGCCACAAAGTGTTTCCAAGCCACATACCTTTGGTAAACATTTTTTCTCCATTGTCACCATTGCCAACGTTCTTGATCTAGATGGAGAACACCATACTGCATTTTGGCCAACTCATCCGTAATTCCATACAAAGATAAATAATGTTACATTTGAGTTACCCAACCAGTGGGATCTGATCCATCAAATTTGGTCACATCTACATGCAGAAGGTGTAGGTCATGTTGAAAGTGATGGGGATGAAAATTCTGGGAATGAGAGGAAGTTTCACCTTAAGTATGCAAAGGTGAATTAGATAAGGGAAGATCTGCAGGGATGTGCAACTTGGTGCAGATCATCGTAGTGAAAGATTCAAGTTGGGTAGTAATGTATTGTTTGAGCTCTTGTTTGAGTTCCGCAATTGAGGTGACGATGGAGGAATGCATCTTTTGATTGATGGTGGCAATATTGACAATGAGATGTCACACTTCTTGTTGGGTTTCTATGAAATTAGAGGGCAAGGTAGTGAAGCAAGCTTCCAAGTATTAGCTATGGGTATGGGCCATGATGACAAGGGAACACTAAAAGGGGTGGGTGAGACCACACATAAAATGGGTCATGGGTGAAGTGTATCAAAACGATCAGGGAAACGAGTTGAATCCAATGGGGTAAAGCCAAAATAAGGGTGTTGGAAGGGGGTCGAGTCCACAAGATTTTTTTTTTTCTTCTGAAAAATGATAAGTATGACTTGGATAAGGGATAAGTGAGAAATCCAGTAGAATAGGTCTCAAATAATGGTGCCAACAGGATCCATTTTTTTTTTTAACTCCTGTGGAGTTATACTCCGATCTGAAGAATACTGCAGTGATGAAATGCCCAAATGCTTAACATGAAGAAATGTGTAGTAATTTCACAACTCAAATGTAGGAGACACAGTTGTGCCATAATAGATCTTGTCTTTTCTATTTTTGTTTCCTTCCCAAGGGTTAGGTATTCAAGGGTTCTACAAACAAGGGTTTTCCATGTGCTATAGCTCTCTGATATACATGCAGGGTCTAATGGTAGTACTCAACCCAATATCTCAGGGCACCAACTAAGGAGGCTACACCATTCCCTTAGCCGTACTATCCAACTACCTAGGTACTAGAGAGTATATTGCTGAGTGCTATTCTCGGTGGAACTATAACAGTTAGTGGGCTGATCGATTTATCTATGGAGGGATTCAAGAGATCATTGTAACTTAAAGATGATGGAATACGTCTCTACCCTGAAAAAACAATTAACCCACAATTTTCTATTGAGGAAGGTGCTATGATACCACTTCTAATATTCCAGTTATAAAAAGTATGCAGAACATAAATAAATAGCTAGAAATGGAAGATGAACAACAATATAACCAGAAAAACACCACAATAATACCAAATTGATACTAGAATAACACTAGGAAGAGCACTTTGATTACTGAGAGTAATGTTCACTTGCCTCTTCGAGGGGGAAACCTCGAGAAGAGAATAGATCTATTACAATAATATCCAAGACAAAATTTCTCATACCCTTGACTCCTATTTATACTAAATATGCCTATCAAAAGAACCATCTAGAGGAATATCCTTCAAGAAGCGGAAGCTTCTATTAGGTCTTCTTACATTGGTCTTATTCTTCCATATTGCTAGGCCTTATTAATATTGACCTTTATTGCATGCAAATATATTATTCTACCTATGTGAGGGCTTGGAAGGGAGAAACCATTACCTTCCTCATGGGTGTTCCTCCATGAAACCCTAGCCTACATGCACGAAACTATAAACTCACAGTAACAAATAAATAATACACACCAAAAAATAAATAAAGTAATGAAGGAAGGGAGGAGGATAAGGGAAGGGATAATTCATTACCTTTATCATGGATTTTCTTTGATGAAACCTAAGCCTCCATGAATAAAACCCTAAACCTGCAACAATAGAATAACAATAAATATTAGTAATTCAATAAAGGAAAATCAAAGTAAAAGAGGAAGGAAGGAAGGGAAGGGAAGGGATAATCCATAAACTTCTTCACATATGTTCCTCCATGAAAATAAAATCATAGCCTCCATGAGGATGAAATCTTAAGAGAGGAAACCCTAAGGGAGAAAACATAAGGGATGAAAAAAGTAGAGAGAAATATGTGAAATGAGAAAACAATGAAAGAGTAGGGTTTGAAGGGTTATTACGAGGGAAATAAGAGATTTAAATTTGAGTTATAGGAATACCCTCATGCTCATAAGTATTGAGACATGTTACTTATTTTTATCCTTTGATCTTTCTTAAATTTCCTTTTGAAAACGTTTCCCCGCTTTTGGAAAAGTTTCTTCCACTTGTAAGTTGTTTTTACTAGTATAAAGTGAGAACTCTTTGTCAATTTATCCATAACTATAAGAATGGAATAATGTCTCCTTGAGGTCATATGAAACCCCAATATGAAATCCATTGATATTGATTCCAATTTTGAATTAGGAATTGCATGTAGCCATCCTAATTGGGTACCAATGCTTAGCCTTCACCTACTAGAATGCTAAGCATCAAACCACATAATTGACCATGTATTTGTTCATTCCTATCTAAAATAACAATGGTTTTAAATCTCCATACATCTTCTTAATTCCTTGGTGGGATATATATATATTAATTGTTGAGCCTCACTCAATATCAAATTGTGCGTCTCATTGTATGAAACATATTCTCTCTATGAAATCTCAATAAATCATCCTCATCAAAATCAAATGTTTCATACTTAGGGAATCCATAGTTTTATCCCACATTATTGTTCTTACCTCCTCACACCAAACTATGATGAAAATATAGGTCCAATATTCATTGTCTAAGATCAACCTTCAGAGGAAGCACACAAAATATCAAGGTCTATAACATAGGGAATTAATTATCTTATTCAAGGTTCCTTTGATATATTTTATATCAAAGTCGTAATTGATTAAAAGTTTAGACCATCAACAATACATAGAATTCAATTTACTTCATGTAAAAACATACTATAGGCCATGTTTATTAGTCTTTAGTTCAAATTTCCATCCCACCAAATAATGTATACCAATTCTTAATGCTTGTACCAGTGCAACAAGAACTAGGTCATGGGTGGCATAATTTTCTTCACTTGGCCTAAGCTTCCTTGAAGTGTAGGTAATCACTTTACCATACTGCATCAATAATACACTCAATCCATCCTTTGTCACATCCCTACATGCTAGGAAATCCTATTCCAAATCTGGCACTTTCAATACTAGGGCAATGCCTACAATTTCTTAATATTTTTGTAGGTCTAATTGTTGATGCTAGTGGTAGAATTGGACATATATTCCCACATTGGCATGTGTATAACATGTGGATGTCTTCGAAAGCCTTCTATACTTCATTTTACTTTAGTTAAATGAATAATTAAAGTAAAAGTGTTTTTATTATTGAATTTAGTTATTTAAGGAAAGTGATAAAAGTAATTAACATGTACTCTTAGCATGTAAATATCAAGTGGGTGTGAGAAGTAATCTCAACCATCAATCACTTTGGAGATTAGAAATATATTATAAATCATGATTATAAAACCAAGGCTAGGGTAAAGGAGAAGACACTTTTGTGAGAGATCAAGGTTGAGAATTTTGATGAGAGAAGAAATTCAAAGACATGTGTTAAGGGAGTAGACACAGAGACTTTGATGAGATACCAATGTTGGAGATAGAAAAGGACTTTTGCTAGTGTGAGGAGTGTAGAAGCAAAGAAGGACATGTTCATACACAATAGTGAGGAGATATCATAGGTTGGGTGAAGGGATTTCATCCAAGTGTTGATGCATAGAGGGTTGGATCACGAAGGACTGTGACTCAAGATCTTTGATAGGTGGAGAAGAACGTCCATCTAGAGATAATATAGGTATAGGAGAAGAGAGAGTAGATGCAACCTTAGGTGAGTTTCAGCTGATGAAAGCCATACAAAAGAGGAGTGGCATACATAAGTGTTCATACAATATTTACATACATGTATTTGGGTTTTAGTGGAGACAGTCATGTATGTATGCCCGCTTGGTGAAGGAAAGATGTGTACACCTTGGGAAACATGTTGGTACAAGGTCTTACAAAAAAAGTGCATTTCCAGCTTTGTCTGCAATGCATATTCTCTTAGGGGGCCATTTTCCTTGTTACGAGAGCCCTGATTTGACCTTAATAAAATAATATAAGTACTGGTTTTCCCTCCGAGGTTTTTCCAAGGGTATCTTACCCAAAAATATTGGTGTCTTGTGTGTGAGAATTTTGGTTTCCTAGTTTATGCTTTCATTGCATGTTTAATTTATTACTTAGCTGCGCTTTTAGTAGACAAAGTGATTTTATTTTGAGATAACTTTTGAGTGCTGGGTTGAAGTGGTAAAATATCAACATGGTATCAGAGTGTGATCTCTGAAGGGAGGAAATCAAGTACACTAGTATTAGAGAATGATCTATGAAGGGAGGAAACAAAGTACACATGGTATCATAGCACATGCTCAGAGAGGAATCCTAACCTCAATAGGTTTTGTAGAAGATATTGTCAAATCAATAACCAGGAGGAAGAAATCGAAGGACGAATTTCAGGGAAGAAATAATACTGAGGAAAAAAATGGGTTTTGAAGGTGTACATGGGATGTAGTGGTAATATTCACGTACATATGTGGGTTGCAGTGGTGTCAGTCGCGTACATACATAAGTTGAAAAACTGACAATCACGTACATACGCGGGATGTAGTGGTGACAGTCGTGTACAGGGTCATATAGGAAAATACATGGGTAGTTTCAACAAAGGGTTATAAGGTCAAATATTGGATATGGAAACAAGATTACGATTCAAAGCTAGGTTGGATGGGGTTTCCAACTATAGTCCTTGGAAGGAGAGAATCATGTTGGTGTTGATCGAGAATGATATATGGGAATTTTCTAATACTTAGATAACTCGACCAAAATATGCGACATAACTGGTCATCCATAATAAGAAGGATGTGAAATACATGTGCATCATTCTAGATGGAGTGAAGAATCACTTGATCCCAAATTTATTAGGAAATAAAAAAACTAGGGACATGAGGGAGGCTCTGAAGAGTTTGTTTTAGAGCAAGAATGAGAATCGTGAAATAGTGATGAGAGAGAATCTTAGGGACATAAAGATGATAGGATCAGATATGGTGACAAGTTATCTCACTCAGACCTGTCAGGTTCGAGATGAAATGGATGTAATCGGGGAAGTAGTGGATGATTGATATTTGGTGAGGACAATGATCAAGGGATTCAATATAGAGTGGACACCATTCATCAAAGGAATCATGTTATGAGAGAATCTTCCTAATTGGTCAAGGTTGTGGGATGACTTCATTTATGAGGAACTTCAAGATGAATATCTGAATGGAGGTCAACACATGAATGATGATGAGAATATTTCTCTTTCTAGTTGGGAAAAGAAGGGAAAGTTAAAGAATATTTTCAGTGGAGAGTCCACCTCTCAAGTTAGAAAGAATAAGGACATGAAAAAAGTCAAGTGCTTTTCATTTCATAAGTTTTAGCATTATGAAAGACAATTCCCACATATGAAGAAGGGTGGGAATGAAATGCAACCAGAGTTAGCTACATCGACAAAGATTCAAGTGGATGAGTTTTGCATGAAGTATGAACAAACAAATTTATTACTTGTTTCCCATATTTCCTTGGGAACCATATCAGTTGGTGCATGGTTGATAGAAAATGGAGCCACTTTTCGTATGACAGGAGCATGATAGATGTTTGAGATATTCATAGAGACTTACTCAGATATGCATGTGGAACTTGGTATGAGGACAAAGCATGCAGTGAAGGGATCTGGAAAAATATTATTCTAGTTGGAGTTAGGAGGAACATTGAGGGTGGTGAATGTGTTATGGGTGCTAGAACTCAAGAGGAGTGTGCTCTTAGTTTCAGTGATTGAGAAGAAGTGATTTGATGTAGCATTCTAGAGTGGAAATGCGTTGATCAAAGCCAAAAGATATAGCTCATACACAACAATTTCTCTAGGAGTTAGAGAGAGAAACTTGTATAGGCTAAAGTGTCAGCCTATGCGAGCAATGGATAGCAGAAAAGTGGTAGAGGATAGGGAGAAGGTAGCTCCAAAGGTTCAAAAACTAAGCAGGAGTCACTATTCAGGTTCAAGTGGGAATGAGAAGCCTTCCAAATCTATCACGAAGGATTCATGGTACAAGATGGTCATGCAAGATTCTTAGGAGAAGGAGGCTTCTAGGAGATTGTTCAGAGGTAGTGAGTCTTCAGAGATAGGTAAGAGAGAGATGACAGGGATAGCTTTCATGTCAAAGGGATTTTCCAATCAAGTGGATTGGAGAGAAGGCATGGTAGCGGACTGATAGCGAAGGTAGAGCCAAATCCAGGTGGGATAAGTACCTTCCTCGCTCATAGGGAGTGTTGATGTTAGTGGTATAATCGGTTAAGTACTTCTATATTGGCATGTGTATAGCATGTGGAAGTCATCAAAAGCCTTCTATCCTTGAAATTACTTTAGTTAAAGGAATAATTAAAGTAAAAGTGTTTTTATTAGTGAATTAAGTTATTTAAGGAAAGTGATAAGTGTAATTAGCATGTAATTTTAGAATTTAAATATCAAGTGGGTGTGAGAAGTAATCTCAACCATCAATCACTTTCGATATTAAAAATAAATTATAATTCATGATTATAAAAGCAAGGCTAGAGTAAATCAAAAAGACACTTTGGTAAGATATCAAGGTAGAGACCTTTTATGAGAGATCAAAGTTAGAGACGTGTGCTGAGGGATACAACACAGAGACTTTGGTGAGGGACCAAGGTCAAAGATAAAAAATAAGGACTTTTGATAGTCCGAGGAGTGTAGAAGCAAAGAACGACTTTTTCTTACACAAGAGTGAGGATATTTTACAGGTTCGGTGAAGGGATTTCATCCAAGTGTTGATGTATAAAGGGTTGGATCATGAATGACTGTTATTCAAGATATTGGATAGGTGGAGAAGGACATCCATTTAGAGATAATATAGGTCAAAGTGAAGATAAATCAGAGGCAATTGCAGGTGGGTTTCAACTGATAGAAGCCAGAAGAAACAAGAGTGCCATACAAAAGTGTCAGTATAGTATTTATGTACATGTATGTGGGTTTCAATGGATATGGTCTCATATGTACATGGGTTTGGTGAATTAAAGGCACATAAACCTCGGGAAAATTGCTAGTACAAGTTCATACAGTAGAACTAACATTGCCAAGTTTGTTTGTAGTGTATATTCTCTTAGTGGGTAGTTTTCTCGGTTACATGAGACTTAATTTGACCTTAATAAAAGAATCTAAGTATTGGTTTCCCCTTCAGGGTTTTTCTAGGGGTAGATTACCTGAAAATGTTGGTGTCATATGTGTGAGAATTTTGGTTTCCTAGTTTATGCTTCCACAACATGTTTAGTTGATTACTAAACTATGCTTTTAGTAGATAAAGTGATTTGATTTTGAGCTAAATTTCGGGTGTTGAGTTGAAGTGGTAAAATATCAACACTACTCACACTAGTATATTGTAACATCCCCGTTAAAAAACTGCTCTGATACCATACTGAAACATCCTCGTTACTAAATTTCTCTAATACTATAATGTAACATCCCCATTACCAAAATGTTCTGATACCATACTATAAAATACCTATTACCAAACTTTTCTAATACCATAATGTAACATCCCCAGTACCAAACTGATATGATACCAATATGTAATGTTACCGATCTTATTACTGAGAAATGCTACTTCAAAATCTAGTGCACATATTCTATTCTATAACATTAGTCTATGTAGAAATAGTTGAAGTAACGCGCTTGAATCCAAGATGAGTCGTGCCACTTAAACTTTGGTCTTCTGAAACAATTTATAATAGTGGAAGTAACACAATACAAATGTGTACACAAACATATTGAGAACACAACATTATTGTGTGTGTAATCCACTCTGAACATGTTATATCTGTTGTGCGTGCAACCATTATGACATCACACGCCAATTCTATTTTCCTTGTGCACGCAGACTGCTTCCTTGTGTGCACAAGAGAATCCAGCCTCTTATGGACTCATAGTATTTCCCTGCATGCACAACCATTGTAACTTCACCTCGAAGACTCATGACCATTATCATAAGGTTAACTTAACAAAAATAACTAACAAAAAGTGTCATATTCATGCATGACTACAAATACTTAATATCAACACCACACTTACATGTGAAAGAAACATTATACAAAATAATAAAAATTAATTATATGAAACAACATACAAGAGTTAAACCCATATTAAACATAGATAATTAAGCACACAATAAATTAGACAAGCACATAAAGACACTTATCATTTATGAAAAGTCACCAACTGTGTGTATAGCTTGTTGGAGTTAATTCACACACACCTAGGATTTATTTTTCCTAAGTTTTTTCCTTGTTTATTAGTCATAATTAATCATTCTCTAGTATCCTATATTTTAGGGGAGAATATTCCACCTAGAGAATATTCTCTTTCAGTTGACACTTCAGTTTGACTAGTTGAGTTGAGTTTATATGCTGCATTGGTTTTGTCACCATGCAACATTGGGATCATCACCATGCTAATTCGACCTTGCCTTGGTATCATCACTAGACTAGCGCATTACCCTTGATTCCCTGAGTTAACTCCTCACTACTCTCTATTCATTCATTTAACTGAAGACTAGCTGACTAGTTAACTCAACTAGGTGGTAGTTCACTCCTGTAACTGCCTGAGAGACTAGACAGGTGGCAGTTCACTCCCGTAACTGCCTGAGAGACTAGACAAGGTGGAAGTTCACTCCCGTAACTGCTAGTTTGTGTCCAGATCACTCTAGACCACCACTATGGCGTATTGTTTTTCCTCCAGTGCACACTCATTGAGTTATACAGAGTATATCATGTGTAAATTATTCATTATTCATAATGGTTAATGATAATTCTTTCATTCTTTCTCTCCTTCTTCTCTCAAATTCTCTCTGAAAATGTGTATATTGTTGTTTATCTAGATCTATTATATGTAGTTTCAACACATTTACATGGTATCAGAGCCGGTGGACTACTACGCAAAAGATACACCAAATTGTTTTGCTGGTACAAAAGATTGAAGACAGTGGAAATATGGATTTCCAAAACGAATTCATTTTTACACCTTACAACTATTTTGCATGGAAGAAGAAAATAGCCATACATATACGAACCATAGGGTTGTACAGGTTAACCTTGAATATAGATACAGAACCGACATCAGCCATAGAAAAATTCAAGTACTTAAATCGCATGGATGAGGCACTCAGAACAATTTGCAGTCTAATTTCTCTCGATCTCCTTTTTCACATATCTTCCTATAAGACTCCCAATGAAGCCTGGATCACCTTGGAAGGGATATTTATAAATCAAGAGTAGATGAGGGGACACATGTTGGAGGTGGAGGTTCTCACATTAGATCCAAAAAGATTTGAGAATATCCAAGATTTCTTTAAAAAATTCAAGGATTTACTGTCGCAACTCAAAGCTTGAAGGGTTGATAAATCAAAGGAGGAGAAACAAATAGTTCTCACCATTCTCTCCAAGCTTGGTACTGAATTATTTGTATCCATATCCATTTTCCATACTGTCAGATTCACCTCTGGAACCACCTGGAAGATGCCTTCTCTTGAGGACTTTATCGAATCCCTGACACAAGAGAAAACCAAGCTCATCAACATGGGAACAATCAAAGGCCCAAGGGTGCATGAATTCACTATTCATGATGGTAGCCAAAAATATCATAAATCTAAATCTAAATATAAATGGAAATCTCATGCACATTTGAAGAAGGAAGGGTACACAAAACCCTTCACTGATGCCTCCAGATCCGAAGGGGAAAAGGGAAGAAAAGGGGAGAAATGCATGTACTATCACAAAGGATTCCATTTGGAATCTGCATGCATTAAAAATAAAATAGATATGATGTCTCAAATACTTCAACAAAACAACCTTGGAGATCACATCCCCAAGGGTGCCAAGAAGAAGAAGCCAGAAGATCTGAATTCCAAGAAAGGAAATTCTAACCATGTTGTGATTGCCATCAACTCCTCTCCCGATGATTGGATCATAGATTTTGGAGCATCACATCAAATGGATGCCTAAAAAGCATTATATTATTCATTGGATGCATGCAAAGGTACTCCTATTATTATGGGGGACAAGTTTTCTGTCGAAGTCACCGATAAAGGAAGGATTGAACTCACCAACAAAAACTTTGAGAATGTGTTGCACGTTCCCAAAATTTTCGTCAACCTTCTCTTTGTGTATCATATGAAAAATTATGGAACCGGAAAGAAAGTCATATTCACACCAAATTCCGTGGACATATATGACATGTAAACCAACTCCAAGGTTGCCATCGGTGAGGCAAATCATCAGTCTAGATTGTATACATTTTCTGAATTCATTGAACCTGATTCTGCTTTACTGCTTAGTCATGTTGACGAAAGTAGTAGGATATGGAACGAAAGGTTTGGGCATTTGAATTTTAGATACATGCAACAAATTAGCAAGAAAATATTGGTTGATGGTCTACTAGACATCCATTTCTCCAAGGGAGTATGCGAGGGATGTGTTATCGGAAAACACCCTCAAGAGAAATTTGACAAAGGAAAGTCTCAATGAGCTTCCACACCTTTGCATCTGATACACAATGACCTTATGGGTCCTTTTATGCATCCATCCATCAACAAAGAGAGGTTTGTTCTCATTTTTGTTGATGATTTCTCACATTTTACATGGATCTACTTTCTAAGGAAAAAATCCAAGGTCTTTCAACACCTCAAAGATTTCAAATCCCTGGTTGAGACATAGTCCAGAAAGAAGATCGAACTCCTCTGAACTGATAATGAGGGAGAATATGTAAATAATGAGATCCATAATATTTTCCATGAGGCAAGGATTTAGTTCCAGCACATAGTTCCCTATACTCCGCAACAAAACTGAGTTGCTGAGAAGAAAAACAGATTTGTAAAGGAGATGGCATCTTGCATGCTGCATGCAAAGTCACTACCACAAAGACTATGGACCGAAGCACGTAATTGTGAAACATACATCCAAAACAGATCTCCCTATAGATATTTCAAGGATAAGACCCCCTATGAGGCTTGGAGTGGCCTCAAACTGGAAGTGACCCACTTTTGCATTTTTGGTTCACGTGCATGGGCCTGAATTGTCTCTGAAAAGAGGAAGGCACTTGATCCACAGAGAACTGAGTGAATTTTTGTTGGCTACCCTGATGATGTGAAGGGATATAGACTTATTGACCTTTCCTCGGATCGGATCATCATTGAACGAAGTTTCCAATTCGAGGAAAGTGTCTTGTGTGCACCTCAACAACCACATGCAGACACCTTCACTCTTCCACATGTCCAAGATGATGAGCATGCACATGTTGACCCTTCTTCAGATGAGAGTTATGATTCAGAGGACTTAGATGATTCATATTCAGAGTCAGTATAGTCGGATGTAGAGTCAGAGCATAGAGATGTAGTTGTAGAGCCAGAGTAGAGGCCCAAGTGGGCACAAACTACTCATCAGGATGTAGGGGATCTCGTTGGTGATCTAGCCAATACTAGTTGGAGGACTCGATTTGATTTTGAGGAGACTCCTGTTGCACTCACTGCTACTAAACCATTGCCCTCCAGGCATATTTTCTTGGTTCAGTCTTCAGATCCACAATCTTATAGAGAGGATGCTGGAAATCCCTTTTGGGAATCCACCATGTAGGAGGAGTACAACTCCCTCCTTGAGAACCAGACTTGGGATGTGGTTGCCCTTCCTTCTGGGAGAAAACTTTTCAGATGTAGATGGATCTAGAAGACCAAGAGCGTAACGGATGGAAAAATTATCATATACAAAGCCAGGCTTGTTTCCAAAGGCTTTCAGCAGGTTCATGGTATTGAATATGATGAGACCTTCACGCTAGTAGCGAAGATGGATTCCATACAATTGGCACTTGCCATTGCGGAAGCAAAGGGATGGGAAGTCCATCAGATGGACATGAAGAATGTATTTCTTCATGATGATCTCTCTAAGGAGATATAAATGGATCAACCCCAGGGATTTATGTAGGAATCATCTTTGGTCTGTCGACTGAAGAAGTCTCTTTATGGACTCAGGAAGGCCCCAAGGACATGGTATGCCAATATGGACTCCTACCCGTTGTAACAGAACCTTGTACATTGTAAATCAAACCCAAATGTATACATGCTGAGGACGACTGATTCACTTCTACTTTTAGTTCTGTATGCTGATGATTTGTTGATCACCGGTTGCTCGACTTCAATGATTGCTGCAGTCAAGAGGATTCTACATGATAAGTTTTTGATGACGGACATGGGTCCGCTACACTTCTTCCTTGGACTCAATATCAATCAGGATGCATCAAGAATCAAACTGTCTCAGGCCAAGTATGCATGAGATCTTCTTGAGATATTTCACATGACAGACTACAAGTCTGCTCCGACTTCTTTACTATCAAGAGTCAAACTTGAGGATGGTGGGGAGACTCCACTGGTTGACAACACACTGTACAGAAAACTAGTGGGGAGCTTGTTTTATTTCACACACTCCAGACCAGATCTCTCCTATGTAGTTGGCATAGTTTCTAGGTTCATGCAGGAGCCGCATGAGCTACATTGGAAGGCTGCAAAGCGTATCCTTTGATACGTACAAGGAACCATCACCTTTTGGATTCATTATGCAATAGACTCTACATTAGATCTCATCGGGTTTACTGATTCTGACTGGGCTGGCGATAACACTGATCGCAAGTCCACATTTGGTTACTCACTCAGTCTTGGTTCTGGGTCTATTTGTTGGTCGAGGAAGAAGCAAGATGCCATTTCTCTATCTTCAGCTGAGGCAGAGTACATAGGGGTAGTTAACATAACCATTCAATCTATGTGGCTACACCATTTTCTCACTGAGTTGGGAATTCAGTTTCATCGGTTAATCGTCATCTAGTGTGACAACCATAGCACTTTGAAGTTTTGCAGAGATCCAATTCATAGGTAGCGGATGAAGCACTGAGAAGGAACTCCATTCTTTGCTAAGTCATCTTGGAGTGAAGGACACAATTGCCTAACAATTGTAGTTCTTATTTTTACATACATTGTACCTTGAGGGGGGGGTTTCCCCATGAGTTTTTCCCTCTTTCCTCACTTTATTTCAGTGTATCTTTTGTATTTGGGTACCTAACATGGCCTCGTTGCTGGGATCCATTCTTTATTTTCACCATAGTTATGTTCAAGGGGGGTGTTGGAGTTCCTTCACACACACATAGGATTTATTTTTCCTAAGGTTTTTCCTTATTTATTAGTCATAATTAGTCATTATCCTAAGGTTTTTCCTTATTTATTAGTCATAATTAGTCATTATCCAGTATCCTATATTTTAGGGGAGAATATTCCACCCAAAGAATATTCTCTTTCAGTTGAAACTTTAGTTTGACTAGTTGAGTTGAGTTTAGATGTTGCATTAGTTTTGTCACCATGCAACATTGGGATGATCACCATGATAATTCGACCTTGCTTTGGTATCATCACCAGACTTGAGAATTACCCTTGGTTCCCTGAGTTAACTCCTCACTACCCTCTGTTCAGTGAGTTAAATAAAGACTAGTTGACTAATTAACTTAGCTAGGTGGTAGTTCACTCCTGTAACTGCCTGAGAGACTAGACTAGGTGAAAATTCAGTCCCATAATTGCTGGTGTGTGTCCAGATCACTCTAGACCAACACTATGGTGCATTGGTTCTCCTCCAGTGCGAACTCATTGAGTTATACAAAGTATATCATCTGTAAATTATTCATTATTCATAACGGTTAATGAGAATTCTTTCATTCGTTCTCTCCTTCTTCTTCTTTCTCAAATTATCTTTGAAAATGTGTGTATTATTGTTTAGCTAGATCTATTCTGTGTAGGTTCAAAAAATTTACATAACTCAGACGTTCCTCCCAACCATAGAATCTGTTTCTCATATACTTTCAACAACAGGTCACCCCTAAGCTGGGGCTTAACTCCATAAGGGAAAAAGTGTTCCTAATTCCAAGCTAAGGTATGATAATCAATATAATTGTTCATTCCAAGGTTCCACTGCTGCAACTAGACTAAAATATCTCATTCCCCACATGCTTGTTCCACCCAAGGAAGTGTGCCCCTTCTCTTCTCAACTGTCCCTCGGTTTCCCCACTTCCCTTCTAGGGTTCCAACAACAAGCCATATAGGAAGTCTCAGATCCCTACAACTAATTTCCAATGCACTAGAGAACAATTCCCAACAAATCTCTCACCCAAAGAGAATGCTCACTAGCTTAACAACCTGCCTCTTTGACAACAAATATCTCACCTGGAGAGAATTCTCATGGGCCTAAAAACCTACCTCTTTGACAACAAAACTCTAGTTATAATATAGAAAACCCATTTACACGATGTTCTCTGTAGATAAGGTAATACTCATCCTTTCTGAGATGGTTTTACCCCTTATGCACATGAGAAATGAATGACTCCTCCCAAAAAGAATCCCCCAAATTACAATAAGACAAAAATATATATTTCATGCCTTAAAATGGACACTTGTCACCTTCAGAACTAGATTTAGCCAATTGGTGACTCATTCCCATCCCTCGAGAACTTATGATACATAAATATCCATCAATTACACTTTTTGGAAATATTAATAAAA
>JASDQU010101724.1:152234-171849 GCA_032191745.1 Picea mariana | reverse complement strand
TTTGATTTTTTTTAATATTTATTATTATTTATTATTTTATTTTGATCTTGTTTTTAATTATATTTTTTGATTTTTTAATTTTGTTTTAATTTTATTGATTTTTTTAATTTAATTTTTAATTTTAATTATTAGTTGAGGGTGTTTTTAAATTTTTTTTTTATGAAAAAAAAAAAATTTATGTTTGCACTTATTTTTTAAAAAGTTGTGTTTTAAATTTAGTGTTTTAAAGGTATTATTTTATTTTATTAAAAAAAATAGATTTTACTCTTTTTATTTTTTTTTGAATTTTTTGGTTAAAAATTTATGATGTGCATTTTTTCTCCACAAAATTTGTTTTATTTTCTTGCTTATTAGCATGTTTGCTACCTACGACAATAACATGTGGTCTAAGAAACTGCGACAATAGCATGTGGTTTAAGAAACTGCGATCCAGGGGAATCTAAGCCATCAAAATCACTCGAGGATTACACTTGACCTGGGCCACACCAACGCTTAACATGGTTGGATTTTTTGGGTCTCCTCTTGACTACTGTGAGTTTCGAACATTGGCTAGTGGGATTGGGCAATTTAATTATTCTCTTAATGTAAATTATTAATGAAAAATAAAATTAATTAGTAAATAAATTATCAGGTGATAACACTTTTAGAAACAGGAGTTGATTTTCATTGTTTTATTTGTGGTGGTGCCAGTGGTCAAGACAACAGTTTCAATTAGGTTATAGTTTTAATTCCCCCCCCAAAAATGATGCTACTGGTAGCATCACTTTTCGATTCAAGGGTCAATTTCAGGGTTTTGGCTGCAATGT
The DNA here is from genome assembly GCA_032191745.1 of Picea mariana. Classification (NCBI taxonomy): domain Eukaryota; kingdom Viridiplantae; phylum Streptophyta; class Pinopsida; order Pinales; family Pinaceae; genus Picea; species Picea mariana. Next base: position 171,043 of record JASDQU010101724.1, on the reverse strand, counting down.
CAAGGGTATGATTTCAAACAAGTCGCAATTTTAACCACCTGCAAAAAAAATGGTGCTATCGGTAGCACCATTTTTTGAAACAAGGGTAAAAATAACACCTTTAAAAAAATGAGAACTCTAGAGAGTTCTTGTTAAGTTGGTAACTTTGTTTCATTCCTTCCCCAACCCCTCCGCAACATCATGGTTTTGACCATTTTGAGTTTGAATGATAATGGAGCGAGATCCGAGCAGGTGGGTTCGTTGCTTTGTGATCATGGTAGGACAACTCATCCTTGCTGCATCATATTTCTCAGTGGCGCTCCACGCCCTTGACGACCTCTTCATAAGTTAAAAATTGAGACCCAACTCCTTCGTCATGCTTATCCCACTTCTAATTACGACCAACCTCTTTCCCTTCTGGAATCTTTGCCCTCCTCTCAGACTTCCTCTCTTTGTTGGGTTCTTGTAATGGTGCCTCATTGTGGCTACCGCGGAGGGGGTAGAAATCAGGCCGCCCCCTCTAGAACCGGCATTTCAAGCCTTGACACTCCATGCATGAGGGTGGAACATGATGCTTATGCAGCAACCGAAGCATTTTGGGAAATAACACCACCCAATCTGCGTGAGGAAATGGAAAATGTTGAAGATGAAATCCTCCTGAAGAGGAATCTCATCCACGACTAGGAAATTGATGCAGAAAATTGCGGCTATATATAAGATGTTGGCAGCTCAAGACCTAGAGACACCAAGTATTGGAATACCGTGGATTTATATTGGCATGTAAAGACCTTTGTGGGAAAAATATTATAGGACAGGGAACCGATTGTTGAAATAATGTAACTGCAAAGTGTATTCTAATTATTATTGTTGTATTATTCATTAGATCAATCCCCTATTGTGGATTGATCATGTCGGCTATTGTAAAAGACCAAATCCCCTTTTGTGGATTGGTCAAAACATAATTGTAATAGGCAGAATAAGAAGTCGTCCCCAGAATATATTAAAGGTGGTTATAACCACCCAGAAGAAGAAGTCGGCCCTGCCAGTGAAGAGACACCTCCATCCACAAGTGCCAGAATTGTATAAATAAGGAGGCTAGTGCCTCACTTAGACACACAATCACTTGTTCATTGAGGAGCAAGTTTCGGAGCTGCAGTTGGAGAAGAGAGAGAGAGAGAGAGAGAGAGAGAGAGAGAGAGAGAGATGCACATTCTTGGGAGAGGACTTTATGTATTTGTTTGAGTTATCTCTTGGCATTGTATTGACTATCTATAATAAGGAAGTTTTGCTAGGTTTTCTCCCCCATGAGGGTTTCCCAGGATAAATGATGTGTCTCTTGTGATTGTGTATTTTTCAGTGATCCTATCTTATGCTATTTTTATCTAGTGAAATGCAAAGAACTCTAATAATAGCTTAAACCTTAACATGGTATCAAAGCTAAGCTGAAGAGAGCATCTTTCACAAGAGAAAGTGAAAAACGTCATTGTTGTCGTACATGCAAATTAGAGCTTTTTATTGAAGAAGTATTTCAGCCCCAAAACCATCTAGAAAAGTGTGCCCTTCCTCAAGGATCACTTTGGCATCCTCAATGCAACTTTTCAGTGGCTAGATCTCCCGAAAAGTGAAACCCTAGTTTTCATAAAGTACCAGAAAACCAGAAAACCAGAGTACCAGAAGTACCAGAAGTACCATAGTATTAGAAGTACCAGAAAACCAGAAGCACCAGTTCAGAAATCCGCTGGTCAAGTTTGAGGGGGGTAAAAGTTGGATTTTCAGAAATCTGACTGCACCAGCGTACTTGCCTCAGCTCAATGCATCTATCTCCTGGATTAGAATTTCAAAATTTGGAGTTTGAAAAAATAGGGTTTCCTCATAAAACCCTAAGTTGCAGTTGCAGTCTCAGAACCAGTTGCAATATCAATTGCAGTTGCAGTTGCAGCTGTAGTACCAGTTGCAGTCACCCTTGAAGTTCTTAAGAGTTGATCATTACCGCTGCTACCAGATGGTGCCTCTACCTGCAAACGCGATCAGAGGTATGTACTCACACATGTTTAAACGGTTAAGCTTTAAAGGGTATTTGCAGGAGAAGGGATCTCTTGCCATAGATCTAGAAGGATCTCAAGATCCAACACATTCAGAGGAATGATGCAACCTAGGTGTGATTATTCTGATATGCATCTATTTGTCATGACATTATTTTTATCAGTGTTTCATGTTGTAGCTATGACCATCATTCTAACCTTTGATCAAATTCTAAGTCAAGGTATTAGATGGATTAAAATTTGAGATCATAGAGCTTATCCTCTAACCCAACCTTCTGTTAAGATAATGTATTGTCTAAGTACAGAACACAGGTTGAAGAAAGCACTCGTCATCTTGAGTGAAGAAGACTTGGAATAAAAGGAAAGCATTCATTCTTGAGGACATGGCTCCAGGTCCCAGGAGAAACCTCGTGTGTTAGTTCCAGGTTGCCATGAAGGAATGTTCGATCACAACACTATAAGAGTGTTGACCTCATTTCGTATTGTATCTCTTACTTTTGATCTTTGCTTTTGACAAGCCACAAGTGATAGCTCTAAAGGAGCTACTGTGATGATTATTCGTGCTATTGCTTTATCTACTACTATCAAAAGGATATTATTCTTGCTTGCTGTTTTGTTGACTTTGTTCCAGGTCACAGGTAATAACCCTGAGGAAGATATAGTGAAGGTTGCAGAAGGCAACGTATTAAATAAGACATGAAGCAGACTATGTACATCACCATATACACTCATGTACCAAATAAGATGAAGAAGAAACTATCTCTTGAGATTCATAATATCTCATATGAAGATTGACTGAAAGGAGCAAAAGGATCCAAAAATGACCAAACACTAGAACGGGAAGCAGAACTCGACTTGGTATTCAACACCAAGTATACCCTGTAAGAGATGATGAAGTCCTTATAGACTTAGAAGAAATCGAGAGTAAGCTTGATCTCAGAAAGTATCAGATGAAGAGTCAACTTCCATTACTGGGAGACAGATGTCGTGAGAAGACTAGATCATAGCTTCAAAAACTTCTAGGAGATATGAAATCTCTTGGGAAGAATCCCTTATTTCAGTGACAAAGAAGGAAGCCAGTCAGAAAGACTAGGATATGGATTCTTCCGTGAGAAGAGAAGTCAATATTGACTTCCAATATTGATCTATACAGATCAAACGTGTTGCAGATGTACAAAGCCTGATGTATGTCCAGAGGATTCTCCCAGCAAAAGGGAGAAGACTATGACGAGACACTTATTGAAGAAATGGTTCCAGTATTTATGAAGACAACTAGAACAACCATGATTCATATATAGTATGAGATGCAAGGGGAGAAATCCCCATATTTAAAACTGAGTGGCAGTTGGTGCAGTAAACTAGTTGGGTCATGGAGACATGACTACAATGAAAGATAGAGTTACCTCCATGAAAGAAGAAGAGCTATCTTCAGTATCAGTTATTGAGCCACTCTCAGTTTCAGATGAAACCGTTGTCATGATAGAATAAGAGGAGTTACTCTAAGATTTTAGCAGCCACAGTAAGAATGAAGCAGTCATTCTCAGCCTCAGAGTAGTTGTAGGTACATAGTCCCAGATTCCAGAAGGAACAGTTGCAGAGAGAATATAGGACATACTCCCAAACAGTGAGATAGATAATGCCTTGCAGAAAGCACATTGAGCTAGCACATGATTGTGCAGATTGAGTTACAGCTGAGCAAGTGTACCAGATTGGTACAATGTAATGAGAAAAATTGATTTAAAGATTGAAGATAGAAAGAATCATGTCTGTCAATTGAAGAAGGATCTGTACATATTGAAGCAAGCTCCTAGAGCTTGATATGGCAGAATTGACAGTTTCCTGACGAGCTTGGGCTTTACCAAGAGTAAAGTTGATTCTAAGCTCTACTTCAAGGTTATGAATGATGAGCCAATGATATTGTTGCTACATGTGGATGACTTATTCTTAACTGGAGAATAAAAACTCATCACCGAATGTAAGAAGAAGCTCACCACAGAATTTGAGATGAAAGACCTTGGCCTAATGCATTATTTCTTAGGTCTTGAGGTATGGTAGAGCCCAGAGAGAATCTTCTTTAACCAAGGGAAGAATGCAGTCGAAATCGTGAAGAGATTCAACATGTTGGAGTGCAAGTCCATGAATACACCCATGGAAACGAAGCTGAAGCTACTGGTCGACACTTCGTCATAATTGATTGATGCCACACTGTATAGATAGATCATTGGATCGCTGATGTACTTGACGAACACCAGACCAGATATCTGTTTTTCCGTGATCACCTTGAGTCAGTTTCTGGTAGAACCCAGACATGTTCACCTAGTTGCTGCAAAACATGTGATGAGGTACCTTAAGGGTACATTAGATTGTGGTCTCAGCTATGATGGAGATCATGATTTCACATTGAGTGGGTACACTGATTCAGATTGGTCTGGAAGTGTCTCTGACAGGAAGAACACTTCAGTTTGCTGTTTCAATTTGGGATCAACCATGGTCTCATGGCAGAGTAGGAAGCAATCCATCATTTCTCTCAGTACAACGGAAGTAGAATACATTGCTGCATGTTCTGCCAGATGCGAAGCTATATGGCTTTGTAAGTTATTGACTAGTCTATTCGACCTAGAGATGGAATCAACCACTATCCTATGTGACAACCAGAGCTGCATAAAGATGATAGAGAATCCTGTATTTCATGACAAGTCGAAGCATATAGAGATCCGATATCATTACATCCGTGACATGGTGTAGAGAAGAGCCATAAAGCTCCAATATGTTAGCACTGATGAACAGGTTKCCAATGTGTTGACCAAGCCTCTATCTCGTGTAAAGTTTTAGCACTTTCGATATAAGCTTGGTATAGTCCGAAAGGACCTCCCTCGAAAGGGGGAGTAGTGTTGTGTTGAGATATGCCAGCCTAGTACTGTGCTTCCAGCTTAATTGATGCGACGTAAAGTCAGTCTAGTACTGTGTTTCCAACTTAATTGTTGTGTTGAGATATGCCATCCTAGTACTGTGCTTCCAGCTTAATTGCTGTGATGTAAATCTAGTCTAGTATTGTGCTTCCATCTTAATTGCTGTGTTGAGATATGCCAGCCTAGTATTGTGCTTCCAGCTTAATTGCTCTAACGTAAAGCCAGTCTAGTACTGTGTTTCTAGCTTAATTGCTGTGTTGAGATATGCCAACCTAGTACTGTGTTTCCAAGATTAATTGCTAGGACATAAAACTAGTCTAGTACTGTGTTTCCAGCTTAATTTCTGTGTTGAGATATGCCATCCTAGTACTGTGCTTCCAACTTAATTGCTGTGACGTAAAGCCAGTCTCGTATTGTGTTTCCAGCTTAATTGTTGTGTTGTGATTCCAGCTTAATTGTTGTGTAGTGTGCCAACCTCGTGTTGTGATGATGAGCCAGCCTCGTGCTGTGATGATGTGACCATCCTCATGTTGTGATGATGATGTATTAGTTTTATACTAATCCATATTGATGCAGATGACGATTTCATTCCATTGAGAATGACGATGTTGCTGATGAGAAAAAATTCCGATGATTTATAGATATGCCAGTCAATGTTCCAAGATGATATTGATGATGTTGTCCTCTCACCCACTTGATGTTGTTGATGATGTTGTCCTCTCTCTCGCCTGATGCTGTTGTAGAATACTCTTCTTGTTAAGGAGGAGTGTTGAAATAATGTAACTGCAAAGTGTATTCTAATTATTATTGTTGTATTATTCATTAGATCAATCCCCTATTGCGGATTGATCATGTCGTCTATTGTAAAAGACCANCAAATTGTATTCTAATTATTATTGTTGTATTATTCATTAGATCAATCCCCTATTGCTGATTGATCATGTCGTCTATTGTAAAAGACCAAATCCCCTTTTGCGGATTGGTCAAAACATAATTGTAATAGGCAGAATAAGAAGTTGGCCCCAGAATATATTAAAGGTGGTTATAACCACCCAGAAGAAGAAGTCGGCCTTGCCAGTGAAGAGACACCTCCGTCCACACGTGCCAGAATTGTATAAATAAGGAGGCTAGTGCCTCACTTAGACACACACTCACTTGTTCATTGAGAAGCAAGTTTCGGAGCTGCAGTTGGAGAAGAGAGAGAGAGAGAGGCGCATTCTTGGGAGAGGGTTTTCTGTATTTGTTTGAGTTATCTCTTGGTATTGTATTGTCTATCTATAATGACATTTTGCTAGGTTTTCTCCCCCATGAGGGTTTCCCAGGATACATGATGTGTCTCTTGTGATTGTGTATTTCTCAGTGATCCTATCTTATGCTATTGTTATCTAGTGAAATGCAAAAAACTCTAATAATAGTTTAAACCTTTACACCGACTAGGGAAGAAATCCTCCTCCAATTAGACGAGATACAACTCCATCTCAAACAAATCAATTCCAAGCTCCCTAGAAAATCCACTTAGAATGTTGTTCAACCATTCAACCCCTTGCCCCAAATTCCCAAGCCTACTCAGGGACCAGGTGGGTTTCCTCTTTCTTATTTTTCTAGTATGTTTTACCTTATGCATATCTTAGTTTTGTTTTATCAACAATGTTAAGAGTTGGTGTGGCCCAGGTCGGGTGCGATCCTCTATCAAACCAGTGGATAGATAATAGTATGTTTTACCTTATGCCTAGGAACTGGTTACCACACATTTATATTTCAGAATTAATTAAGAACCTCTATCAAACTATATGGACATATGCGCTTTACCACTGCTATTGGTTTGGTTTCCCAAGTGGCAGGTCAACAAAAATGTGGATTTTGTATAATTTTCCCTTATTTTGATAAATTTAAATAGAACTACGTGCTTACAAAAAAAAAAGAAACTATATCTAACAAAATTAAAATCATTAATATTTTGCATGAAGATGGCACTGATCAACTGAGAAATGAACTGAAATCATTGAACATAGAAACAAATTGAAATTTAAGTGAATTGAAAAGTTAACTAAAATCATAAAACAATTGGTGTGAGCAGTTAATTGAGAAGCTAACTGGAATTAACACTAAGTTCTTCAATTAATTCAAGTAGTGAATTGGATCACTACTTTTTTATTATGCACCAAGAATATTTGCAAAACCTCGGCCTTACTGCATAGTCTCTCTTTACTTCAATTTCTACCTCACTTATGTGGAGGTGATGACATATAAGCAATTTGGGACACCCAGGTCATTGATGGATCTTTGTTTTGAAGCCTTGCTATTTTATCCCATTCATTTCCTTCAAGATATCTAAATTCAACCATTTTCCTTACAACAATATCCAATTTTGAAAAGAAACCAAAGGAAACAGGTGGTAGAATCCGATGTATATCAACAATATTATTTATAAATCTAAAATCAAGAGACAAGTGATCAAAAATTAACTTTCCATTAAGCACACCAGTAACATCTCATAAATATTCAACATTATTCCTTTGCTTGATGAATTCTTCACCATATATTTCATGACTGTAAAACCAATTATCACTTGCCCATGGAGAAGGCAATCCTAATTTAATCAAAGTATTGAACTTTTCATTGAAACACTGCCATGTTGACTTTTTGAATTGCATTTGTTTTCGTGCTATCAATATTAAGTCCCTTTTTATATGAACCTCACCTGCTACCATTATTACAGAGGTTAGACATTAACACCTATATCAATCAAGTCAAACTGAGTTGACCATTCAAGAATTTAATCACTTCTTCTGCCACTTGTGCCTTATCTCATAGCTGTGTCCATGATTTACTTATTTCAATTCACACTCTTTGCGACAAAGATTTAATTTATATTATTAGATGATTTTCTGGATAAAAATAGTGTATGTGGTTTTGAAACGTCCAATGTTTCGAGTGGACACTTCACCCATCGTGAGGGACAACTGAAGCTATTGTGTTGGAAACGAGTGTTGAGGTTTGTCTTTAAAGTAGAGGATTGGTAAGTGACCGTTGAAGAAAGAGAGGCGAAACAAAATAATTGAAAAAATAATTCAAAGTTAGCCGTTGAGATAGAATATTAAGAAGAATAGTAAATTAAGTTGTTGAGAAAAATATTAAAAGAATATAAAGTTTGTTTAGAAAAATAATAAAAGATTGAAAGGTTGAGAAGAATTAATCATAAAAACAAACTGAAAGATAAATAATACACTTGTTAATTGACGAAAATAATAATGATAATTAAGGGAAAGAATGGATAGAAAAATAAATTTAAAATAACATATATTTCTTTGATATTTAATGTAATACAAGATTATAATAATGATAAACATGTGAAAGAATTAAATTGAGAAGAGAGCACCAAAGTATAGGTAGGCTTCACGGAAATGATGAGACGAGGGGAAATAAATGGATTGCGAGTAAATGAAATAAAAGAAAAGATAAAGAGAAAGGAGAGGAAGGGGAGAATCCCGTGACTGAGAAATAAACAAAGAAGCTTAGTGATCAAGGTGATGAATGACGAGTTTTGAGGATTGACTAAGTTTGTAGCCATCTTCTTTGTTGAAGTTATTATGATGCTTTTCAATTTCAAGAGCTTCTTGAATGAGGTGGGAGGAGTAATATGAGGTTGGAGCTAGAATTTTGGTCTAGTCAAAACAAATGAGGTTCTTATATTTAAAGGAGTGTTCAATGATGGCTGATTTAGATATGAAGTTGTGGATAGTATCAAGAATATGCTCTTTAAGACGGGCTTGAAGGATCTACTAGTTTGACCAATGTAATATTTTCCATAGGAGCAAGAGATTTGGTAGACTCCTAGATCGAGCATCATGTTAGCTTTATCTTTAACAATGTTAAATAGCCATTTGAGGGTTTTGTAGGGTTTGAACAAGGTTTTGATATTCTTCTTAGCCAATTGTCTGAGATGCGATTAATGGTGCCCCAGATATAAGGAAGGGAGATGCAAGCATGAGGGGGGGATGATATTGAGGGTAATTCTGGTTTAGGTTTGCTGGTCGAGCGTAAGGCTTGGTTGATTTGAGAAATATAGTAGCCATTGGACAAGAGGGCCTTGGTTAGGTGGGATTTTTCTTTTGCTAGGAAATGAGGGGCGGATATGCGGTTGGCCCAAGTAAGTAGGGTTTTAAGTACAACAAATTTTTGAGTTGGATGATGGTGGAAACTAACATGAAGGTATCGATCAGTATGAGTCTTCTTCCTATAAACTTGGTGGGAAAGGGAGCCATTAGGAACATGAGAGATAAGAACATCCAAAAATGTAAGGGAGTTGTCCTTTTGGTTTTCCATGGTGAATTGCATGGGAGGGGGAAAGCTGTTAAGATGGCGAAAGAAAGAGATCAAGTTGGAATGGCCATGAGGCCAAATAACAAAGGTGTCATCTTTAAGTTAAGTTATCTTTATATGCCCCATGATATTTAGGGAAAGATAACTCAGTGCAACCAGGGTGGAGATGCATGGGATAAGAAGGAGAAAATCACTTAAGGAGGGAGGAGGAATAAATCGCTCCAGACCGACTGATTAAAGAGTGATCGGTTAACGAGTGGGGAGAACATCAAAATGGACTCTAAGATTTTTCACTATCACTATAATTTAATCCCATATGATATGTTTAGCGCCCATTATAATTTTTTTCCTGGCTACTCTCTTCACATATTCTTCTAAGGACTTCTTTAGTTCCTTAATTGTTAGGGACCTAACCTCCCTAACCCCTCACGTAGGTATAATAATATATTTCCATGTAATAAAGACCAATATTAATAAGGCCTAGCAATATGGAAGAATAAGTCAAATGTAAGAAGGCCTAATAGAAGCTTCTGCTTCTAGAAGGATCTTCCTCTAGATTGTTCTTTTGGATAGACATATTTAGTATAAATAGGAGTAGAGGGTTTGAGAAGTTTTGTCTTGGATATTATTGTAATAGAAATATGCTCTGTTGGAGGTTTCCCCCTCGAAGAGGCAAGTGAACATTGCTATCACTAATCAAGGTGCTCTTTCTGGTGTTATTATGGTTTTATTTTGGTGTTGTTCTGGTTATATCATTGTTGTTCTGCCATTGCTAGCTAAAATATTTATGTTCTGCATACTTTTATATCTGGAATACTACAAGTGGTATCAGAGCACTTTCCTTTTGTGGGTTAATTTTTTCAGGGTAGAGACGTATTCCGACGTTTTAAAGTTGCATAGATTTGTCGTTACACACATAAACTCGCGGTCGAGGAGTCATACACGCAAGAAATACAAGTGGTACTTAAGCACACATATGTTGGCTACTCTTGTAACCCCGGTTGGTACCCCTTCGAGTGGAAGCGCATCAGACAACACCTGTATACGGATCGACCTAGATCTCCTGAAACCCTCCATAGATAAACCGATCGACCCCCTGAATGCTATAGTGCCACTGAGAACAACACTCGGGAATATATGCTCTAGTACTTGGGTAGTCAGGTAGTATGACTAAGGGAACGTTCTAGCCTCCTTAGTTGGTGCCCTAAGATATTGGGCCGAGTACTACAGTTGGACCCCACATGTATATCAAAGAGCTATAACACAGGGAAAAACCTTGTCTGTAGACACCCTACATACCCTAACCCTTGGGACGAAAACAAAAACAGAACATACAATATCTATTGCCGCGCAACTGTAACTCTTGCATTCAGGTTGCGAAATTACTACACATTTCTTCTTGTTAAGAATTTGGGCATTTTAACACTACAATATTCTTCATATCGGAGTATAACTCCACATGAGTAAAAAAAAATAAAAGTCTGTATCTTGTTGGCACCATTATTTGAGCCCTATCCTGTTGGATTTCTCTCTTCTTCCTTATCACAATCATATCTATCATTTTTCAACAATTCTTTTTTTCCTGTGGACTCGACCCCCTTCCAACACCCTTATTTGGGCCTTACCCCATTGGATTCCCCTTGTCGCCCTGATTGTCGTGATACACTTCACCCATAACCCATTTTATGTGTGGTCCCACCCATCCCTTTTCGTTTTCCCTCTTCATCATGGCCCACACCTGTAGCCAAGACTTGGAAGCTTGCTTCAATTTCTTGACCTCTATTTTCATCGAGAACCAACAAGAAGTGAGGCAACTTAGTGCCAATTTTTCCACCATCAATAAAAACATGCATTCCTCCATCGACAAAAAAATGGAAACCATTAAACATGACCTCTCTACCCAGCTTGCATTCTTCACCACAATGATCTGCGCCAAGCTGAATATCCCTACAGATCTTCCCTCCTCTGAACCACCTTTGCACTCCGAAGGTGAAACTTCCACTAATTCCCAGACTTTTTAGCCCCATCATTTTCAACGTGACCTACGCCTTTTGCGTGTGGATGTCAACAAATTTGATGGCTGGGATCCCACTAGTTGGGTAACTCAAATAGAACATTATTTTTCTTTGTATGGCATTATAGATGAGTTGGACAAACTCCGATATGGTGTTCTCCATCTAGATCAAGAATGTTGGCAATGGAGAAAAAATGCCTGCCAAGGATATGTGGCTTGGACAAAATTTGTGGCATATATTTATGAACACTTTGAAACTGACACCAACCATTTAGGCCATTTTACAAAGTTGAAACAATATGGCATAGTGGAAGACTTTATATCCTCTTTTGAGCGATTGGCTTTCCGTACAAAGGGCATGTCTAATGATTTTTTCCGAGAATGTTTTTATCAGTGGACTCAAGGATAAAATTCTTGCCCATGTCCTCACTTGGCCTCAGAGTTGGGTGGAAGCGACTAAATGAGCTAAGGAAGCACAACAGGTTGTCTCTTCTCAAACCTGAAAACCCTCCTTTATTCCTCACCCTAAGACAATTACTACCACTCCTTCTTCTACTCCACTAAAAATCCAAAAATTGACCAAGGCAGAAATGACTGAACTCCAACTCAAAGGCCTTTGTTATAATTGTGATGACAAATATTTTTCTGGGCAAAAGTGTAAGGAACAAAATATTTTTATGGCCATCTCAAATGACGTTTCAGAAGACGACGTCGATCCCCCCCTTTGGCTGAGTCACCTGAACCCACTGACATGACCCCACCCTCCGACCCTCCCGAAGTTGAACCGATCATTTCCTTGAATGCTCTCATTGGGTTTTGTGCTCCCCAAACCCTCAAGCTAATTGGTTACATTAAGCATCAGAAGGTCATCATCCTTGTTGATAGTGAAACACCCATAATTTTAGTCATCGCCGCATTGTCCAAGGAACTAATTGCTATATMCGTGCTGTCAATAATTTTCAAATCATGATTTCCAATGGAGGGTCCATGAAATGTGGGGGGTGTTGTGAAAATGTGTGTCTTCAAATTGGTCAGTACCACATGAAATCTCATATGTTTTCTATCGACATGGGCAGTTGTGACATTGTGTTGGGTGAAAAATGGCTAAGGACTCTAGGTCCCATTCTCATGGATTTTAAGGAATTAACCATGCAATTCAACCAGGAGGGCCGACAATATAAGTTACAAGGCATCACAACCAGTTCCCCGAAGATCATCAGTTCCCATCGCATGGAAAAACTCCTCAAAAAGGGTCATTCTGGCATTATTGCACAACTCCATGCTATTCAAGCAGCTAAGACAACCTCTATGCCGCAGGACCTCCAATCCATTCTCTCCAAACATCAAGTTATTTTTTCTACTCCCTAGGGGATTCCTCCTTCCCGTGGTGTTCATGATCATTCCATTCCCCTTTTCCTTGGAATCCTCCCTCCTAATATTCATCCCTATCATCATCCCTTTTCCCAGAAAAATGAAATTGAGAAAATTGTTCAAGAATTGCTCACCGCAGGTGTTACACGTCCTAGTATGATCCCCTACTCTTCTCCTATGGTCATGGTCCTTAATAAAGAAGGCTCTTAACGCATGTGTCCTAACTTTTTCACCCTCAACAAACTCACCATCATAGAAAAATTTCCCATTCCTGTCATTGATGACCTCTTGGATGAATTGAGTGGTGCCCAGTTCTTTACTAAACATGATCTTCATTCTGGCTACCACCAGATATGTATGAACGAGGCATACATTCCTAAGACTGCATTTCGAACTCATGAGGTCCACTATGAGTTTTTGGTCATGCCCTTTGGATTATGTATTTCTCCCTCTATTTTCCAAAACCTCATGAATCATGTCTTTTGTTCTTTTCTCCGCCGTTTTGTCTTAGTTTTCTTTGATGATATCCTCATCTATAGTAAAACCTGGACAACCCATCTTTCTCATGTGGATCGAGTTCTACATCTACTCTCTTAACACCAACTTTTCCTCAAACAATCTAAATGTGCTTTTGGAGCCTCGAAAGTCGAGTACTTAGGTCATATTGTTGGCAAGGCCTCACCCAAAGACTCTCAAAAGATTGCGTGGATTTATGGGTTTAACATGCTATTATCCCAAGTTTGTTAAGAATTATGGAAAGATTGCTACACCTCTCACTGCTCTTCTTCAAAAAAATTCTTTCACTTGGACTCCCACAACCAATCAAGCCTTTCAAACCTTGAAGGATACCATGTGCACCACTCCAGTACCGACCCTTCTTGATTTAACAAATACCTTTGTCTTGGAATGTGATGCTCCCAGGAGAGGAATTTGAGCAGTCCTTATGAAATATGGTCGACCTTTGGCCTTTACCAGCAAACAACTGTCAGAGCGATATTTGGGCAAATCAATCTATGAAAAATAAATGTTGGCTATTTTGCATGCAGTGGATCTTTGGAAGCCTTATCTATTTGGGAAACGCTTCCAAATTAAGACAAATCATCAAAGCCTCAAGTATTTTATGAAACAATGCCCTTCCTCCCAGGAGCAACAAAAATGGGTGACTAAGCTCTTTGGATATGATTATGAGATCATTTACAAGAAAGGAAAAGACAATGTGGTTGTTGATGCATTTTCAAGAAAATATGAAGATGAAGGGTCCCTTTTTCCCCTCTCCTTCATTGTACCAGATTAGTTCCAAGATGTTCGTCAGGAATGGCTACAAGATACCAACATTTCACATCTGATCCAACAATTGCAGGCCAATTCTCTAGTTTCCCTAGGGTACTCTTGGCACAATAATGAGATTCACTACAAATGCCATTTATATTTAAGTAAACAATCAAAACTTAAATGCATGGTAGTTTCTAAGCTTCATGCTACACCCACAACTGGGCACTCAGGATTTACCAAAACCCATGACCGGGTCAAATGTTCTTTCTTCTGGGATGGTATGAAACATGACGTTCACAATTTTGTGGCAAAATGTGATGTTTGTCAATGCAACAAGGGAAAAACAATCAAATCTCCTGGCACACTACAACCGCTTCCAATTCCACCTGCTATTTGGAGGTATATCTATATGGATTTTATTGTGGGCTTACCTAAATCGAGCAATAAATCAATCATCATGGTGGTCATTGATCGTCTTTCCAAGTATGCTCATTTCTGTGCTCTTCAACACCCATTTACAACCTCCATTGTGACTCAACTTTTCATGGATCGGGTCTTCAAGCTTCATGGCATGTCTCAGTCTATTGTTTCTGATTGAGACCCCACTTTCACCAACAATTTTTGGCAAGAATTGTTCAGGCTACAGGGCACCCAATTGCATCTCAACACAACTTATCATCCTCAGACTAATGGTCAAACTGAAGTTTTCAACAAGTGTTTGGAAACATATTTGAGGTGTTTTGCATCGAAAGGAAAAATCAGTGGGCTCAATGGTTACCACTAGCCGAATGGTGGTACAACACTTCTTACCATACAACTAACCGCATGATTCCTTTTGAAGCAGTATATGGACAAAAGCCACCTTTAGTTCTCTCATACTTTCCAGGTGTCTTGAAGGTCCAGGCAGTTGACCAAACGCTTACAGTTCGAGAGGCTATTCTATGTACCCTCAAAGATAATTTGGTCATGGCCCAAAATCACATGAAGCAACATGCAGATCAAGGTCACTCTAAATGTCAATTTGATGAAGGAGACTAGGTGTTTCTTCGACTACAACCTTATAAGAAAACTTTCCTCAAGGATGACCATTGTCAAAAACTGGCGCCCAAATTTTATGGTCATTATATCGTTCTCTAGTGTGTGGGACAAGTGGCCTATCAATTACATTTTCCCAGTCATTTTAAGCTCCATCCTTTTTTTCATGTCTCCTGCTTAAAGAGGTGATTGGAACTAAGTGCCAAACTCAAACAAACCTTCCTGAGTTGGATGAAGAAGGCTCCATTGGGTTGCAACCACAAGCAATTTTGGACCAATGTGAGCATCGTTTGTGTCAGCACACCATTACGGAAGTGTTAGTCCAGTGGAAAGATACAACTCCAGTAGATGCCATGTTGAAATTACTAAGACAACTAAGAGGGGGGGGTGAATCAATTGTTATTGTGTTTAAACAATTTTAAGTCTATTAAAACATTCTTAATCTTTCTTCAAGTGATCATCAATATTATACAACATATGGACAACATAAATAATGAGTATCAGTCACACATAAGATATACACATAGACATATTTTCACGAGGAAACTCATAAATGGAGAAAATCTCTTCTTCTTCGAAATGATAGGCAGTCTTTTAAGTTATGTACATCATCTATAATTGAGCACCAACTAAATGTGAAGCTACTACCTCTGTTTTACAAGCTCCAACTAGTTTGAGAGCACCAACTCTCTGGTTTTTCTAGCACCCACTAGAAGGATGCACCAACTCCCTGAGTGTTCCAGCACCAACTGGAGTGTTCCAACACCAACTGGATGGAAGCACCAACTTCCAGTTACACAAGCTTCAACTTGTATAACAGAGAACACTTGTTCTCCCTTGCACCACCCTGCCTCCCTGTTTTCAATGGTTGCAACCAAATGGAAGCTACAACTCGCCGTGTTCAAGCACCCACTTTAATCTCTGAGGACAACAGTCCTCCCTAGCACCTCCCGACCACCCTGAAATATAAAACTTTGCTTTCTGTGAATTTATTACAGTGATTCAATAGTTTTCATTTGCTTACTAGGCTTATCACTGTTCAGCTATGCCGCTCTGCTCTGCCTGCATTAGTGTCTTCCTTCTTTCATCCTCTTCAACTTTCTGATCTTATTCTCTGTCTCAGCATGCACACCTCAGATTTATCTTCTTCTCACAGATATGCATCTTTGATATGTGCTCTTTCTGCTCTCTTCCACTATTATGTTATATTCATCTCATGTTCCTGATCTCTGTGATTTATTTCCACTGCACATACTGTAATTTTACCTTTCTACAGTTCAATTCATTTTTCACTCGGCACAGCCACACACACACAGTCACAACGTGTTTCTTTTATACACTTCATCTTCGGTTACACCTCGAATCTTCTTGGGTAAAAACACCTCAACAATTGAATCACCAACCATCTAAGAACCATGATTCGGTTCTGCTAACTAAATCGTAACTGAACAGTTAATCATGAAGATCAACAATAGCCCTTCGATCAGATGCTCAAATAACTAGCACCGTTGGATTAAATCCGCAGGGTCTTGCGTTTATTTCGCCATTTCGGCATTTTGACATTCCTGTGGTGAAGAGTCTCAACTCTTCATGTTACGATCATCGAAAATGAGCTTAGCTTGGTGTTAGCTCGTCCCTCTCACATGACCACTGACGGTGACCACAACCTACACCAAAAGGTGTTTTTCGCATTTCGGCATGTCGGCATTTCGACATTTCTGTGGTGAAGTGTTTCGACACTCCAACTCACGGTATCCAAAACTTGCACCAAAAGGTGTTTTTCGCATTTCGTCATTCCTGTGGTGAAGTGTTTTGACACTCCAACTCCTGGTATTCGAAACCTGCACCAAAAGGTGTTTTTCGCATTTCGGCATTCCTGTGGTGAAGTGTTTCGACACTCCAACTCCCGGTATCTGAAACTCCGAAATGGAGTCAGATCAACGGTCCGGTATTTCGACGTTTCGACATTTCTATGATGAAGTGTTTTGACACTTCCAACTCTCGGTATCCGAAACTCCGAAATGGAGTCAGATCAACGGTCCGGTATTTTGGCATTTCGCATTTCGCGACTTTCTGCTGTGAGTTGCTTCCTTGACTCCTCCAACTCCTGGTATCCGAAACTCCAAAATGGAGGTTACGCTTTTGATCTTTCCATGCGATCATCGTTGCGCTGCTGGTCTTGCCACTTTCTCTTGTTCGTCATCGTAAGACTGAGCTTGCCATCAATGAAAAACAAATACTCTGCCTCTGTCTGAAAAACATGCCAACAATCTCCCCCTTTGGCATTGATGGCAACCCCTTGAAGAACATCCAATTATACCACTGTAGTATCTTTGAAATTACCACACTTTTTCCCCCTTTGACATCAATGTCAAAGAAGAGACACGTTCCCCCTGAGCTGTTGCAGTACATACTCCCTCTGTCAACTATGAGTAGCTTAGAAATACAACATATATTCAATAAGTACTCCCTCTGACCAGGTGAACAGATTAGACGAAAGAAGTTATAACCCCCAACTTTTGATGAAGATATCCAAAAGGGGTCACTGCTAACGACTTAGTAAATATATCAGCTATCTGTTCTGTGGAAGGAATATAATTCACCTGAACAATTCTGTTTGTAACTTGTTCTCTGAGAAAATGGTATTTTATTGGTATGTGCTTAGATTTTGAATAAAGTACAGGATTCTTAGAGAGACTGATGGCACTGGTGTTATCACAGTGAAGTGGAATGGGATCAGTGTAAGTTACCTTCAAATCTGCAAGAGTTTGTATCATCCATAAAATCTGAGTGCAGCAAGTAGCAGCAGCAATGTACTCTGCTTCTGTAGTTGATAGGGAAATAGATCCTTGCTTTTTACTAATCCATGCTACTAATGAGTCACCCAGGAAGAATGCTCCTCCACTGGTGCTTTTTCTCTCATCAACACAGTTTGCCCAATCTACATCTGAATAAGCAGTTAACTGAAAATTCTGATTTCTGGGATAACACAGACCATAAGTCATTGTTCCCTTCAAGTGTTTGAATATCCTTGTGATAGCTACCAAGTGACTTTGTTTAGGAGATGACTGATAACAACCTATGATTCCAACAACTTGCATTATATCAGGACGGGATTCTACGATGTACAAAAGACTGTCTATCATTGATCGGTATGTCCTTTGATCAACATCGGGTGACATATCATCTTCACTGAGCTTGCAACCAACCACCATAGGTGTACTAACAGGAGAGGAATCCTCCATCTGAAATTTCTTCAACATCTCTTTCAAATATTTTTCTTGAGAGATAAATATTCCTGCAGAACTCTGATTTACTTGTAAACCAAGAAAATATGACAGTTCTCCTATCATGGACATCTTAAACTCTGTTTGCATAGAGTTAGGAAACCACTGGACAGATGATTCATTAGTACAACCAAAAATAATATCATCTACATAAACCAAAACAACTAGTAAATTATCACCTTCAGACTTAATGTAGAGATTGTTGTCAACAATACCTTTCTTGAACCATTTGTCTTGTAAAAACTTGTCCAATCTATAATACCAAGCTCGTGGTGCTTGTTTCAGTCCATATAAGGCTTTCTTCAGCTTGCAAACATAATTAGGATTATATGTCAATGAGAATCTTTCAGGTTGCTCCATATATACTTCTTCCTCTAGATCTCCATTAAGAAAAGATGACTTAACATCCATCTGATACACTTTAAAGTTCTTATGGCATGAATATGCAAGGAACATTTTGATGGCCTCCAATCTTTCCACTGGTGCAAAAGTTTCATCAAAGTCCTGACCTTCAACTTGTGCATACCCTTTATAGACCAATCTGGCTTTATTTCTAACAACTTGTCCTTTTTCATTC
>JASDQU010101724.1:85745-152184 GCA_032191745.1 Picea mariana | reverse complement strand
AATCTGGCTTTATTTCTAACAACTTGTCCTTTTTCATTCATTTTATTTTTGAACACCCATTTGGAACCTATTACATTCTTATCTTCAGGTCTAGGGACAAGCTCCCAAGTATTGTTCTTCTCAATCTGATCAAGCTCTTCATTCATTGCTCTAATCCAATCATCATGCTGGCTGGCTTCATCAAAAATTTTAGGTTCAGTCATAGATAAAAAAACAACATGGGATTGTTCTGAGTTTTTAATCAATTTCCTTCTTGTCTGAACTCTTTTATTTATATCTCCAATTATCTGATTTTCAAGATGATTCTTTTTAACAATTCTGAGAGGTGATTTTGCTTCTTTCTACTGATTTGTGTTAGCCTGAGTATTTGTATCTTCATTTGATTCAGATTCTTCCCTTTCTGATCCTTGGACCTGTTCATCTTCATCTTCAACTATATCTTCTGTGCTTGGTTCAACACTGCTCATATTTCTGACCGAGATTTCTTCATCAACTTTTATGTCTATACAATCAACCAGTTTATGTAGTCTCTTATTGTAACATTTGTACCCTTTATTGTTTGTAGCATAACCCAAGAAGATACCTTCATCAGCCCCGTCATCATATTTGCCAATATTTTCATCATTGTTCTTGATATAACATTTACTCCCAAAGACTTTAAAATGTTTGATTGAAGCAGGTCTTCCAAACCATAGATCATAAGGAGTCTTGTCACTGTGTGGCCTGAGATGAGATTTGTTAAGGATATGAACAACTGTATGAATTGCTTCTACCCAATATGTCTGAGGTATGTTCCTTTCATTCATCATTGATCTTGCCATTTGCTGTACTAAACTATTTTTCCTCTCAACAACTCCATTTTGCTGTGGAGTCCTTGGAATTGTGTATTCTCTTTTGATCCCATGTTTATCATAGAACTCTTTGAAGTTCCATGAATTAAAATCTCCTCCTCTATCAGACCTTACTGCCTTTAATCTTTTTCCTATTTGATTCTCAGTCAGAGCCTTAAACACTTTGAATTTTTCAAATGCTTTAGATTTTTCCTTCAAAAAGACAACCCATGTTAGTCTAGAATAATAATCAATAATCAACATAAAATAATTTTCTTTTCCTGTACCTTCTTTCCTTGATGGTCCACATAAATCCATATGTACTAACTGGAGAGGTTTTTCTGTTGAAGGAATTTTTTTAGATTTGAATTGAGTGCGAGTAAGATTTCCTATCTGGCAGGGTTTACAAACAGAGTTGTATGGCTTTGATATCTTCGGAAGATATTTTACTGCCCCATTGTTTCTGAGTTTGATTATATGATCAAAATTTAGGTGTCCAAGTCTCCTATGCCACAACCAACTTTCATCATACTTGCTTAAGTGGCATTCTTCTTTTTCTTCTTTTAACACATAGACATTGTTCTTTGTTCTTATCCCTTTTGCAACTAGCTGTCCTGAATTCACAGATTTTATTCTACAGTCTTTAGAGGTAAAAACGACTTCACATCCTCGATCATAGACTTGACTGACACTAAGAAGATTATGTTTCAGACCTTCTACGAACAACACATCTTGAACTTTCCCTTTTCCATTACTCAAACTTACCATTCCTTTACCTTTTATTTTTCCTGGTGCATCATTTCCAAAAGTTACATTCCCTGATTTGCTTTCACTTAGAGTTAGAAACTTACTTTTGTCTCCAGTCATATGTTTGGAACATCCACTGTCAATATACCAGGGATTATTTTGTCTTTGGGCTGATAACACTAGTCCACACTTGTCATCTGCTTTCTTCTTCCAAACCTTGACATTTTCAGCAGTGGGGATCAAATCTGGCTTGTAATTCCTTAAGAGACAATTTGCAGCTTTATGTCCATAGTTATGACAGATGTAACATTCTGGTTCACTAAATAGAAGATCATAACGATTTTAATGCTCATAACTATCGTTATGTTTAACCTGCGTCATTTTCCCAGCCATCGCATGATTTATAGTCTGAGGTTGTTTGTTGCTTGGTTGTCTCGATATTTGTTGTGGAAGATGGTTATTCGTTGAATATCTTGATTGTTCATATCTAAATCTTAAAGAACAATTTATAGCTTTGTGACCAAAAAGAGCAGAAAAAACAATAACCATAGAAAAAACCTTTGTACCTTGAAAAAATCTGTCTTCTTTGAGGAGGTCGATTTCTTTCATGCCGATAATCTCTCTGATCTACAGATTCGATTCTGGTACTTTTTCTTTCATTCCTTCTTGGTGGCTGATTTTCTTTCTTTGTTTCTGCAGAGTGACTGTTGTCAATGTTTGAGGATTTGATTAACTTGATAGGTTCTGTATTACTTGGATGATCACTACTTGATTCTTCTTCATACTCCAATCCATCTTTCAACTTTGGGTTTCTTTGCTGATTTAGAATAGAGGTTAATCCTTCTGAGGCTTTAATACTTGGCAGATTTTGGTGATACAATCCTTTAAACTTCTCCATTTCTTTTCTGTTTTTTACTATCTCTTCTTCTAAGGCTTCACACCTCGCTTTCTTCTCTGACAACTGTTGTTTTAGTATGTCTTCTATTTTCTTTGCCTCTTCTAACTCCACTTTTAGTAGATAAAAGTTTTCATCAGGTTTTTCACCATTCATTTTAAACTGCTTCAACAACTGTTTTTGTTTTCTCTTCTTACATCTGAGTCTGTCAATTTCTTCCAAAGCACTGATTAATTCACCTTCCATATCCACCACAGCTTCTTCATCATCCATTTAACCTCCTGTATGTTCATCATCAAGATCTCCCATAGCCATAAGCATAAAATCATTCACTTTGTCTTCACATGATAAATCACTATCTATGTCTTCTGAGGAATTGTCATTATTTGCACACAAACTTTTCTTCTTACTATATTTTTTGAATTTGTACTTCTTTTCATCATCAGAGTTCTAGTCCTTTTTCTGATGAGGAAACTTAGAAACAAAATGACCTATCTTACCACAGTTAAAACATTTTAAGGGAAGTTTGCCTTGATATTTTCCTAATCCTTTCTTTAACCTTCTCACAAATTTTGCCTCAATATCATCTAAATCTGAATCAGTATTCTTGTCTGCTTTAAAAGATGCTTCTCTAGTAATGGATTTATCTTTGTTGATTCTCATTTCATATGCAATTAAAGTTCCTAGGAGTTTATCAATGAATAGAGTTTTAAGATAATTTAGTTCTTCTATTGCAGAGACTTTTGGATTAAATTTATCAAGCAAAGATCTTAAAATCTTCTGAACTAAAATTGATTCTTCAAACTTCTCACCAAGACCCTTCATGGCATTCACAAGTTCTTCAACTCTTAAAAAATAATTGCTAACTGTTTCATCTTCATTCATCTTTAGTTGTTCAAACTTCAACCTAAATGTTTGAAGTTTGACATATTTTACTTTCTCATTTCCTTCATAGCTGCTAATAAGTTTATCCCACATTTCTTTGGCAGTTTGAAGATGCATCACCTTTACAAACTCGGCTTCTGCAAGTCCATTCAAGATAGAATTCATTCCCTTAGCATCAAAGATAAATTCTAACTTATCATCCTTGGAAGCTAGCACAACAGGCTTTATGTATCCAGTCTCTACTACATCCCAAACATCAACACCTAAGGCCATTAGGTATGTTCTCATTCTAACCTCCCAAAAGGAAAAATTTGTTCCATCAAACAGAGGAGGCTTACTGGCTGAAGTCCCTTCATGACTTGTCATGTTTAAGCTTACAGATCTACCTTTAAATAAAACGAACCCGCTCTGATACCAATTGTTGAAATTACTAAGACAACTGAGAGGGGAGGGGTGAATCAATTGTTATTGTGCTTAAACAATTTTAAGTCTATTAAAACATTCTTAATCTTTCTTCAAGTGATCATCAATATTATAAAACATATGGACAACATAAATAATGAGTATCAGTCACACATAAGATATACATAGAGACAGATTTTCACGAGGAAACCCATAAAGGGAGAAAACCTCTTTTTCTTCGAAATGGTAGGCAGTCTTTTAAGTTCTGTACATCATCTATAATTAACCACCAACTGAATGTTCCAAGAAGTATTTAAGACTATCAAGATAGTCTTTGTTGAACCTCTGAGGACAACAATCCTCCCTAGCACCTCCCGACCACCCTGAAATATAAAACTTTTCTTTCTGTGAATTTATTACAGTGATTCAATAGTTTTGATTTGCTTGCCAGGCTTATCACTATTCAGCTATGCCGCTCTGCTCTGCCTGCATCAATGTCTCCATTCTTGCATCCTCATCAACTTTCTGATCTTATCCTCTGTCTCAGCATGCACACCTCAGATTTATCTTCTTCTCATAGATATGTATCTTTGATATGTGTTCTTTTTGCTCTCTTCCACTATTATGTTATATTCGGCTTCTGTTCCTCATCTCTGTGATTTATTTCCACTGCGCATACTGTAATTTTACCTTTCTACAGTTCAATTCATTTTTCACTCGGCACAGCCACACGCAAACAGTCACATCATGTTTCTTTTATACACTTCATCTTCGGTTACACCTCGAATCTTCTTGGGCAATGCCTCAACAACTGAATCGCCAACCGTTTAAGAACCATGATTCAGTTATGCTAACTGAATCGCAACTGAACAGTTAATCATGAAGATCAACAATAGCCCTTCGATCAGATGCTCAAATAACCAACACCGTTGGATTAAATCCGCAGGGTCTTGTGTTTATTTTGTCATTTCGCATTTCAGCATTTCGACATTTCGGCGTTCCTGTGGTGAAGAGTCTCAACTCTTCATGTTACGATCTCCGAAAAGGATCTTAGCTTGGTGTTAGCTCGTCCCTCTCACATGACCACTGACGGTGACCACAGCCTACACCAAAAGGTGTTTTTCGCATTTAGGCATGTCGGCATTTCGACATTCCTGTGGTGAAGTGTTTTGACACTCCAACTCCCGGTATCTGAAACCTGCACCAAAAGGTGTTTTTCGCATTTCGACATTCCTGTGGTGAAGTGTTTCGACACTCCAACTCCCAGTATCCGAAACTCTGAAATGGAGTCAGATCAACGGTCTGATATTTCGGCGTTTCGACATTTCTATGATGAAGTGTTTCGACACTTCCAACTCTCGGTATCCGAAACTCTGAAATGGAGTCAGATCAACGGTCAGGTATTTTGGCATTTCGCATTTCATGACTTTCTGCCGTGAGTTGCTTCCTTGACTCCTCCAAATCTTGGTATCCAAAACTCTGAAATGGAGGTTACGCTTCTGATTTTTCCATGCGATCATCGTTGCGTTGCTGGTCTTGCCTCTTTCTCTTGTTTGTCATCGTCGGGCTAAGCTTGCCATCAATGACAAACAAATACTCTACCTCTGTCTGAAAAACATGCCAACATGCCACTTGGGAACCAACTACCATTTTGCATCAATTTCCTCATCTCAAGCCTTGAGGACAAGAATGTTTTTATGGGGGAGGACATGTTAGGGATCTAACCTCCCTAACCCCTCACATAGGTAGAATAATATATTTCCATATAATAAAGACCAATATTAATAATGCCTATAAATAAGGAAGAATAATTCAAATGTAATAAGACCTAATAGAAGCTTCTGCTTCTAGAAGGATATTCCTCTAGATTATTCTTTTGGATAGACATATTTAGTATAAATATGAGTAGAGGGTATGAGCAGTTATTTCTTGGATATTATTGTAATAGAGCTCTTCTCTATTGGAGGTTGCTCCCTCTAAGAGGTAAGTGAACATTACTATCACTAATCAAGGTGCTCTTTCTGGTGTTATTTTGGTATTATTTTGGTGTTGTTCTGGTTATATCATTGTTGTTCTGCCATTTCTAGCTAAAATATTTATGTTCAACATACTATTTTATATCTCGAATACTACATCAATCTTTTGAGCACCTTCATCTATGAATTTGTCGATTTCAACCATTTTTTTTTATTTAAATTCCAAAATATCTACATCCTTCAACTTAATAGTTTCTTCTACTATCAATATTTCCTGTGAAATCTATGAAACTTTGTTCTTCAAACCTCCTGCCTACTCAACCTCAACTCCTTGATTTGACAAGACATTTACTTTTATGATCTCCACTTCTGATCCGACAAGAACAATTGGCTATCAACATAGGATATAAGATGATCAACACATGCAATGTTTAAGGCTAAGGGTGAAGAAGATATCAACTTGTTGGCGTGAAGGGCCCCATGCTATCACAATTGATGTCTACCATTCTATGTAATGTAGTCTAAATTTGAATTGATATGTAAAGTTAGGTAGTATATGGTTGTACATAAAGCAATAATATGATGTTCATGAGACCTTTTCCATGTGGGAGAAAATACAAACAAAAAAAAAGGAGAAATAGACTAGAGATAAGTTGAAGCATTGGGGATGCTTGACCTTCCAACTATCTTCCTAGTCGACTTAGTCTTCTATACCAGTTTTCTCCACAATGAGAAAGGGGTTTTCAACAGTGTTCAAAAAAACCACAGTGTTATTAATGGATTGTCGACGTTTCAGATCCATATTAGGATCCATCTATGAGAAAGGGGTTCTTTGGCTATGAATGACGTAGATAGGTTGCCCATATGTCATTGAGGAGCATAGAGATGAACCAAAGAGCCTATGAATTTCCCATTGTTAAATAATAAAGAGATTGGATGAAGACAAAAGAATGCTAGTTGAGCATCATCTAGGCAGTCTAGGCAGTCTTGATAGTCAAAACAGATCATGATAGTCTTAAATACTTCTTGGAACAAAGACTATCTTCAGAAGAACAACAAAAATGGGTAACCAAGATATTGGGTTATGATTTTGAAATCTTTTATAAAAAAGGGAAGAAAAATGTTGTGGCAGATGCACTCTCAAGAAAGGATGAAGATGTTGAGGCCTTTCTCTGTGCTATCTCAATCATCCAACCTGATTGGATAATAGAAGCAAGGGATGAATGGAAGAATGACGAAAAAGTGTGGANAACAACAAAAATGGGTAACCAAGATATTGGGTTATGATTTTGAAATCTTTTATAAAAAAGGGAAGAAAAATGTTGTGGCAGATGAACTCTCAAGAAAGGATGAAGATGTTGAGGCCTTTCTCTGTGCTATCTCAATCATCCAACCTGATTGGATAATAGAAGCAAGGGATGAATGGAAGAATGACGAAAAAGTGTGGACTCTCATTCAACGGTTGCAGTAGGATTCTAGTGCATCAGATACATTTACATGGAAAAATGATTCACTATGGTACAAAGATCGCTTATATTTATGTAAGCAATCCCAAATCAAACAAAAGGTACTATTGGAATTGCACACCTCTCCAGTAGGAGGGAACTCAGGATTTTGAAAACCTACCATAGGGTCAAGAAGGATTTTTTTTGGGATGGCCTTAAAACTGATGTTCAAAGGTTTGTGGCAGAATGTTTGGTTTGCCAACATAATAAGGTGGAAACAATTAAGACCCCAGGTCTTTTACAACCATTAGCCATCCCAAGTTAGCGTTGGGAGGAGGTTTCCATGGATTTCATCACAGTGTTACCGAAGTCTAAAGGAAAGAGTGTCATCATGGTGATTGTGGATAGACTGACCAAGTACGCACACTTTTGTGCACTCTCTCATCCCTTCAAATCCAGTACAGTTGCCACCGCATTCATGGAGACAGTTCAAAGCTACATGGCAGCCCAAAGATTACTGTAAGTGACAGAGATCCCATCTTCACTGGAAATTTTTGGACATAATTATTTTCTTGTTTGGGTACTCAATTGGCTCATAGCTCATCCTATCATCCTCAATCTGATGGACAAACCGAGATAATGAACAAATTTCTAGAAGACTACCTTTGTTGATTTGTCCTTGATAAACAAACACAATGGTTCAAATGGCTACCCTTGGCAGAATGGTGGTATAACACTTCCTTTCATACTGCAACAAAAATGACACCATTTATGGCACTCTATGGATACCACCCTCCTTCCATCACTTATTCTCTAAAATAAAAATCTAAGGTTCAAGCAGTGGAAGATCACATCGAGCATAAACAACAAGTTCTCCAAATATTAAAGGACAACCTAAACATGGCACATAATAGCATGAAACAACAAGCAGATCAACATCGTAGTGAAAGAAGTTTTGAAGTAGGAGATTGGGTGTTTTTAAGACTACAACCATACAAACATATGTCCCTAAAGCAAGCCAAGAAGGATAATNCACCAAAGTAATATGGCCCTTATAAGGTGTTGCAAAAGATTGGTACTATGGCATACAAATTGGAGTTGCTTGCATCTTCATGAGTACACCCAGTTTTCCATGTTTTATGCTTAAAGAAGGTTATAGGTGACAAGATCCCAGTTCAAACTATATTTCCAGAACTTGACGATGAAGGAAAAATCATATTGGAGCCTGAAGCCATCACTGACACAAGAATTCACCAGCTAAGGAATAGATCCATTTCAGAGTATCTCATTAAATGGAGGAAACTACCGACTGAAGATTCCACTTGGGAAGATGAGTCTTTTATACAGAAGCATCCATAATTACTCAAGCATTGCGAACAACACTTGTCTCAAGGGGGGGGGCATGTTAAGCCCTAAATAATGGCTCATTACCCCTTAATTGGGGCATATTACATTAGTAATGTTATTTTATTTATGTCGACTTTAGTCCATTAGTTGTAATTATACCTCCTAGTCTCCTATATATACCAATGAGACATTTTCATTTGGAATCATCTTGTAATTGTACATTTATGTGGGCATAAGGAGGTTGCCCCCTCGAAGAGGCTTATTATTTGAATTTTTCTCTTTTTCAAGGCGTTGAGCAATTATTCTGAGGTTTTTCTATGCTATATTGATATTTGGTTCTTAACAACTGTACAGACAATGAAGAAGTTGAAGTGTCACCTTTTGGGGAAATAGGCTATCATACACACGGATCATTAACCCTTTCAGTATCTATAGAGTCACAGGAATATGCAACAGGTAAGGCATACATGTTTAGGTTTCTTGTAGGAATTTCATTTACTAATTAAGTACAAGAAATGAGCCACAAATAGACTAGCAGACATGCTATCTTGACCACCATTGAAGAAGATTATAGCAATTGGAACGATAATGCAACTTGAGCCTTCCAGTCATGAACTTCTGAGTGAATATTATGAGGAAGATGAAGATTTTAGAGGAGTGTACAAGAAGCTAAAGGAGAGGTTGGTCACTGTCATGGAAATAAATGAATACCTCCTCTGAGATGGGATGTTTTCGAATCTAGACAAACTATGCATACCCTGGGATAAAAGAGTTCAGTTGATGAGACACGCACACAATTCTAGAGTTGCCGAGAATTTTGGCATGACAAATACAATAGAGAATATGAAGCGATATGTGTATTGGCCGAAGATGTAGGAGAAGGTGGACAAGTTTTTTAGAGGCTCTGTTATTTGCAACAATAACAATCCAAAGAACCAAAAACTTGCCTGGTACATTCCATTGCTAGTACCAAGCAGGCTTTGGGAGATCATCTCCATTGATTTTGTTGGGGGTTTGCCTATGACTCGTAGAGGCCATTACTACTTGTTCATTGTGGTAGACCACTTCAACAAAATGTGTGTGCTCATTCCCTATAAGAAGACAATCTCTGGACGAGAGAAAAATGAACTATTCTTTAGCCATGTTTGGTTACATTTCGGATTGCCAACCTCCATCATATATGATCGAGAAAACATGTTCTTGGGAGGATTTTGGACAAAACTTTGGGAGAGAATGGACACCAAGTTGAAGTACTCCACTACCTTCCATCCTTAGACTGATGGAAAAACCGAGGTAGTAAATAGGATGCTGATGCAATTATTGAGAGGTTACAACAACAAACATCCAAAGACTTGGGATGAACAACTTGTCTACATTGAACACTCTTAGAACAGCGCACTTCATTCTTCCACCAATAAGTCTCTTTTCGAGACTTGTTTTAGTTATTTACCTCTTTCACCAATTGATATCGTGTATGGAAAAAGGAAGGAAGAAGCATGTCTACAAGGAGATGAACATAAGGAAAGTACATTCATGGACAAGATCATGCTTATACATCTAAGGGTTTAGGAGTAGCTCGAGAAGAGACGACAATTGTACAAATCCAGGCATGATCAACATAGGTAGGATCGTAAATTCCATGTTGGAGACAAGGTGTGGCTCTATATCTATAAGGAATGGCTGTACAAAGCAACAAAGAAACAAAGAAACTCAATCCTTTTAGATATGGGCCATTTGAGATCATTGAGCAAGTGAATGAGAATGCCTTCAAGATTAAACTTTCACCTTATATGTAGATCAAATTAGTAGTGAACGTGGAAAATTTGAAGTTGTTCGAACCTTCCATGATGGATGAGGAGGAAGAACATCAGGTTCTTCCTACTGTGGAAGACCTTGTACCTCCTGGTCTTGAGGAGTTGAAGGGAGACACAGTTCTACAACAAAAGGAGCAGACAAATTGTAGAGGACAACAACAAATGTGGAATATTAGTCTCAAGGGACATGCTGCAAGGAAAGAGAAGTGGTATGAGAGGAACCAGATTCCAAGCAAGTTCCCTCATCTATCCTTGGCATATTTTGGGAACCAAAAGCCTCCCAATGGGGAGGTGTGATCTGAATCGGATTCGAAAAGAATAACTGGCTATCGACACATGCTCTGAGATGATCAACATAGGAAATGTTTAAGGCTATGGGTGAAGAAGAGATCAACTTATTGGCGTGAAGGGCCCCATGCCATCACGATTGATGTCTACCATTGTATGTAATGTAGTATATAGTCGAATTGATATGTAAAGTCGAGAAATATATGGTTGTGTGTAAAGCAATAATGAGATGTTCACGAGACCTTTTCAATGTGGGAGAAAATACAAACAAAAAAAGAAAAGAAAACGAGAAATGGATTGGAGAGAAGCTGAAGCATTGGGGACACTTGACCTTCCAGCTATCCTCCTAGTCGACTAAGTATTCTATATCAGGTTTCCCCACAATGAGAAAGGGGTTCTTTGGTTGTGAATGATGTAGAGAGGATTTCCAAATGTCATTGAGGAGCATAGAGATGAACCAGAGAGCAAGTAGCTTGCCAATTGTTAAATAATAAAGAGACCAGTTGAAGCCAAAATAATGCTAGTTTTCCTATTTGGGTTTCCAGGGTGAACTCTAAGTTTATGTGTGATTGTTTTCTGTGGATGCATTTTCTGTGAATGGAAATTTAATTGGTGTCCAATGTGATTTAATGGTTTTCTATGTATTTTTTTTAGCAAAGATAAACATGTGCAAGTTATTTTTTGAGCTCGTCCTTTCGTAGATATGGTTCCTGTGAGCCAATAAGATAGACAAATTGCTCTTCAACCATGCCCGTACATTCATTATGAAGTTGGAAATCAATGACCGTCCTTTCCAAACTGTTTCTATTTACTTGGGGGTTTTTAATTTTGTTTTAAAGAGTCGTTGGGGATTTTCTCTCACTCCCAAAGTTGGGTTTGCTGCGAGCTGGTGTCCACAAGTTGTTTGTAGGTCGTGCCTCACATTCTTGACTTTTCTAGGGAATTTTTCTTCTCCCATAAGTCACATATGGATCATACTTTGAAATCTGGTGGTTGCATGGCTGTTTATTAGCTACCCATGAACTATATACGCATTTTAAAAATTTCACCCGCTACCATTTTTGTCCCATACATTTTTCTTTTCTAATTGAATTCCAAACTCGACTTCCAAACATTTTTTATGTGTCGTGGGTTACCAAAATCGCCCCAGATGTTTTTATTTTCCTTGGGTTACTAGATCTCCCTCCAAACATTTTTTTCACATTGTTGGTTGTCAACTCCGACCTACGTAGGATTTCCCATCACAACTGGTCATTGAATTCACCCTCTAGTTATTTTTTTACCACTGGTTGGCTTAGTCCTCTGGGTTCAATTATTCCTTTGACAACTGGTTGAATTCATTTGCAAATGACTCGAATTCCTCTTGGTTCGAATGGGTCCTCTTCATTTGGTTGTCTGGACATTAAATCGATCCCGCTTGCCTTTCATCCATTCGAATTTGACTCGGTCTCCAATGCAACTTCCCTCTCGACTATTGGGTAGTAGACTTCAACTTCATTTGGTCGATTTGACTTGGGTGATCGATTGAAGAGTCATTGGGCCGACTCGACTTGTGTCTTGGCTGGTTGAGTCTTTCCAGTTATCTAATGAGAGCAAAAATTATAATTGTTGCAGAGGGATTCCATGTTGGTGAGACATATAGGCTATAATCCTCCCATTTACAGATCAACTTCTGGAGTAGATGGTTGTTGAAATAGGCCACCTAATGATACTTCTTCTTTTTCTTCTTTTAAATTATCAATTATAAGACCCAATCTAACATTTTTCTAGTGCAACTTAGAAACTTGATCCATCAAATGTTGTTTTTCCTTCTGATCTTCTACCAATTCTTTAGCTTGGATGTGCTATGCACTTGATATCTTTAGTTTTGATTTAAGAAGCTAGATTTCCTTATCCTTCTCCTTCACTGATGATTTGACTGTTGATATTATGGTAGCTACGAGAGGTATTAACCTCCACTTGTAACCTTTGACAAGACTAGAATATTCCGGGAAGCAAGAGAAACCCTAACACCTAGTATAATAACCCTAGAAGACAAGTTGACTAAAGAGAATAATTAATATTGAGTTATTATCCCCCAAGAAGAGAAGTTGGCCCAGTCAGTCAAGATGGAGCAGTATAAATAGAGGGCACTTGCTAGATCTCATTTGTGACTCACTCACTCGCAACTGCATAAGACCAGTTGTGCCCAAGTTTGGAGAGGAGATGAAGCTGCAACTTGTATTTCAGTTTCTGGCTTGGACTTTCTGCTTGGTCTTTGGTTATATTTTCTTGGTGCGCTAACCTTGGTTGGCTATTGATTTGATACCATAATTCTTTTCTCTGTCAAGGTTAAGGTGCTCGGGGGTGGCCTTTATGCCTATGGTTGGGTGACAATATTGTTATATTATCTATGGTTAAACTAGCACACCCACTTTTCTAACAGGTTATGGGCCCACACCTCCTTCAGACAGTCTAACCACTAGAAGGAAGCTAAGCCATAATATTATCAAGCTCGTTGAAGAACTGCAACTATGGTTTCTAGCAAGTGCAGTTGTCAGACAGTTGGCTTAGGTTGATGGATAGTTGGTATGGACTGTTGGTTTTCATTGATGTCAACCATTGGAGAGTGATATTGTAGATTGATGTCAACCCTTGTAGAAAGTCCGATAGCAAATTTTGGTAGCACAAAGGTTTGGGTAATGGACCCAAGGTTGTTTCATGTATAATGGTATGATTTTTAATATATTTTAAGGTAAGACTATTCTAAATGGACAATACATGTCATCCCATTTCCGGTGGTATGTGGAACGTCACATAACTCCTCACGGTTAGAGAGTTATGACCATCTGAAGTTGGAGAACCCAGGTTTGGGTAATGGACCCAAGTTTGTTTGATGAATAACAGTATGAGTTTTGATATATTTTCAGGTTATACTATTCTATATTGATAGTACATGTCATGTCATTTTTGGTGGTATGTGGAACGTCACATAACTCCTCACGGTTTGAGAGTTATGGCCTTACGAATTTGGAGAACCCTCATGAGTCATCTAGAAGCCCCAAAAGGTCAAAGTAGTCAAATCGGTTTAAGAGATTTTTAGAAGGTAAATAATAAAGTGAAGTGATGAGTGTACTATAATTCAAAGTGNATACAAAAGAAATTATTTAAATAATAAAGTTAATGGAGAAATTACTAAGTTGACAAGTGGTTAGAAGTGGGTTAGCCCTAAAATAAGGAAAGTGGTTTAAGATGGTTAGAAGGTAACCCATTGAGGTAAAGTGAAGTGATGAGTGTACTATAAGTCAAAGTGGATACAAAATAAATTATTTAAACAATAAAGTTAATGGACAAATTACTAATTGGACAAGTGGTTAGAAGTTGGTTAACTCTAAAATAAGGAAAGTGGGTTAAGATGGTTAAAAGGTAACCCCTTGAGGAAGCTACATGAAAGTATAAATAAAAGGCAAGGCTCTCTCATTTTATATCACACTTGAGCATATTGAATATCTACAAGTGACTGAGGTAACCAAAGGATATCTAATCCGAATTTCAGAGAGAAGGTGAAGTGAAGAAGGCCGAAATTCAAGGGAGGATAAATTCTTTTGATGATGTTTTCTAAGGTATGTTATTTACAGATCATCTCACCATTTTCGCAATAATTTTTTTCTAGAATGATTCAGACTGTGAAATTGATAGGACATTGAGAAAACATATCCAAGTAGTTTTGGTATGAATTTCATCTTGTGGGTCGTTGTATTTTTGGAGTTACACTATGTGGAAAATAGGGTTTATGACTAGTCACGAAACTAGTCTAAAACATGTGTTTCGGGCAAAAACGTCACAACTTATTCATAACGGATCCAAATTAAGTAATAACAAATGTGTTGGTTAGATTACAATCTGTAGTATTCTTTGTAAAATTTTCAGTTCCATACAACAAATATTCCGTGCGGGACACGCTCTACAAGTTCGCTCTCTAGAATAATCCAGAATTCAACAAGGTATGCCATTTTTGCTATAAATCCTTTTCTGAGAGGTTCCAAGTAGTGACACCTGGAGGAATTGTATAAAACAAACTGAAGAACATTGTGTACTATTGTAAGATATTTATTTATTATAGGTACATAGTTATGATTATTTCAAGTTAGGGTTGTTGACTAATCCAAAACTAGTCACGCGAGACTAAAAAAAAGTTTGATGAAAATGCTAGTCTCTTGTTGTTAAAGTTTATGAAGGTTTGCAGGTATGTGATCATATACACTAGGTCTATTACAGAGTTACAAATCAGATTTGGATGATGAAATTGATGAGGGATTTTGGTTGAGGTACATGTTGGGTACATGATTGAGACAAGTAGTTGATGAGTCAACACATACATGAGGTGTATAGTTGATGATGTTGGTACATCTTGATTAGTCATAGTTGACGAGTAGTTGATACATGATTGGTACATACTTGGTACATGGTTGGAGGCACTTGTTAGTATTATTGTTGACACATGGTTTATGTATGATGTAGCATACTTGTATTGATATATTATTAGAAGTACATATTGATCTTGGTGATGATTATGAGTTGTTGTGTTATGCTTGGTTGATGCACATCTTTGAGATTTTTCTTGGTGGTTGATCTTGGTGAGTAGATCTGATTTGGTTGATAATATTGATGAGACAGGTTGTTGTGATAGGTTGTTTGGACATGTTGTTGTGACATGTTATTTGTACAAGTTTGGTGCATGGTTGATGCATTTGTTCATGGTACAGGTTGATGTACAAGTTTGGTACATGGTTGATGCACTTGTTCATGGTACAGGTTGAGGTATAGGTTGGTGCATGGTTAATGCACTTGTTTATGGTACAGGTTGACTACAGGTTGTTTGGTACAGGTTGGTGCATGGTTGATGCACTTGTTTATGGTGCAGGTTGATTACAGATTGAGGTACAATTTGATGCATGGTTTATGCATGGTTCAGGTTATTGGTACAAGTTGTTTGGTGCATGTTGATTGGTACAGGTTTACAACAGTATATCTCACAGTGATGGTATGACAATGGTTCCATCATTCTAATTTTACGTCAGGGCGGTTGGACAGGGTAAGGATAGGTGGTTGTAGCCACCTTTCGGTTGTAGACAGAGAACATAGGGGGTTGTATCCTCCTTCTGGTTGTAGCCAGAGAATTAGGGAGTTGGAGATTCCTTCAGGTTGTAGCCTGAGAAACTAGGGTGTTGGAGCCTCCTTCTAGTTGCAGCTGGAAAACAAAGACAGTTGGTGGTTCCAATGAATGTAATTTTTAAAGACATATAAGAAAAATAATTCTGTGGTTTTCTCTCACTTTGGGTTTCCACGTAAAACACTGGTGTACTGTGTATGTGTGTGATTGCTCATTTGTTTATTGTTTATTACTCTGCAACTATTGGATGATAATGCTACATTGATATAACACTTGCATTCTATGGTGAAAAATGATTAAATTTCTCTATTACTGATTCATCCCCCCTCTTAGTAATCCAACAACAATTATTGAAGCATTGTTGCTAGGGTTACTAGCAGGTGAAACTGCAAACCCTAAAAACTCTTGCCCAACACCTTATGATGGAACAAGTTACTCATGGAGAGGATATTCTAGTGCGTCTTATTCCAACACAACTATTGGCACTCTCAAAAGGAAAAAACGTCAAGGTTGAGATTTTGGGTCAAATTCAACGTTTGACCAATCAAATTCAAAGTTTGACCAGCGATCAGTCAACAAAAATCATGAATGATCATCTACACTATTCATTTCTTACAAGAACTCTTGAAGATGACATGTGGATAATTGACAATGGAGCTTATAGGCATATGACAGGAGACTAGATTAGACTCTCCAATATGAATGAAAAGAAGACATCCTACAAGGTAGAACTTGGAGACAAGAACACCTATCTAGTCGAAGGAATTGGCCAAGCCTCCATCAAATTCAAATCAGGGAACAATGTTCATTTGAGTAATGTCTTATATGTACCTGGTTTAGAAAAGAACCTTGTATCCATATCTTGCCTAGAAGACAAAGGAAAAATAATAGCCTTTGTAGATGGTGAAGTACTATCTTGGTTTAGAGACTCCAACATAGAGAATGCTAGAGTTATTGGAACTCATGAAGCAGATTATACAGACTACTAGAATGCAATGATGAAGCTCTTATACATTGTGAAGTCAATCCCAGTGAACTTTGGCGTAGAAGGTATGCTCATCTTAACTATCAAGCATTACCTTTCCTTGAGAAATTTTTTGAAAGAATACCAAAACTACAATTTACACATGAAATAATTTGTAGAGGATAAGCTCTTGGTAAAAATGTTAATAAGCCATTCTCAAGTAGCAATAATAGATCTAAGGAAATACTAGATCTAATACATTCAGATGTTTGAGGTCTGATGCCATTCAAATATCTGGGAGGTTCTATTTATTATGTAATCTTCATAGACGATTACACAATAAAGACTTGGTTATATCTCTTGAAGACAAAGGATGAAGTTTTCAGAAAGTTTCAAGAATTCAAAGAAGGAATAGAAAACCTCACAAGCAAGAAAATCAAGACTTTGAGAACAAATAATGGAGGAGAATACACATCCAAAGAATTTGTTTCCTTTTGCAAAACAACAGGTATTAGGAGGGAGCTAACCGTTCCTCATAATCCTCAACAAAATGGTGTAGAAGAAAGGAATAATAGAACCATCGAGGAAACCATGAAGGCACTAATGAACGATCAAGGTTTATCCATGTATTTATGGGGAGAAACAACCATGATAGAAATATATGTTCAGAATAGAATTCCCCACCGCATATTGAAGGATACGAATCTAGAATAATCCTTCTCAGGAAAGAAACCCAATGTGAAACACTTAAGAATCTTTGGGTGCCCTGTTTACATTCATATCCCCAAAGATAAAAGGAAGAAACTAGAACCCTCAGGAAAGAAGGGAATATTTGTT
Source organism: Picea mariana (assembly GCA_032191745.1). Taxonomy (NCBI): domain Eukaryota; kingdom Viridiplantae; phylum Streptophyta; class Pinopsida; order Pinales; family Pinaceae; genus Picea; species Picea mariana. The sequence continues at coordinate 134,602 of JASDQU010101724.1, read as the reverse complement.
GGATACAATGAATCATCCAAATCCTACAAAATCTATATTCCAGAACAACATAAGATTGAAGTCAGCAGATACGTAACCTTCAATGAGAAGATGGATTTCAAGAAATCTATAGAAGAATCCATGGAAGAAGAATAATATGAAGAGCCTAAAGAAGAAAGCACCTATCTTCCAGAAAGTCAGAATGAAGAACCAAAACAACTTGATCATTTGATGCAACCATGTGAACCTATGAATCAAAGTTGTATAAGGCTATCATAACAACCAATGTTTCATGATCGATCGAAACACATTGAGATCAAATATTAATTTATTCATGATAAAGTCTAGGAAGGAGAAGTGAAACTCTAGTATATCTCCATAGATGAGTAGGTAGCAAATATTCTGACAAAGCCTTTGTCAAGGATAAAGTTTCGGTACTTACAGGACAAGATGGGGCTCGTGGAGATAACTCACTTAGTTGAAAGGGAAGAGATGGCTCCCCAGGTTGGGAGGGAGCAATGGTACATATTATTGATTCATAGACAACCATTTTCCATTTTGGAAAATGGTCCAGGTTGGGCAGTTACTTTCTAGTCCGGAAAGTGATTCAAGATTTCTGATGGATAAGCATTTTACAGTTCGGAAAATGGTCTAGATCGGATATTCATTTTCGTAATGAAAATGGTCCGATAGATTGTTGATGTACCATAGAAAATGATTCCCCTTGTGGCCAATGTGGGGGAATGGTCTAGGACAACCATTCTTCTTAGAAGCCACTCTAATTAGTGGTCAAGTAGAATGGTCCACCTCACTGGGAAGTCATTCTTTCAAAGTTCACAGTTGTGAGCAGTTTCAAAGAATGGTCCGTTTTGGAGGTTAGTGCAAGACAACCGTTTCCTTAGGAAATGGTCTGGATAGTCATTCCCTAGGGTAGACTCATTCTCTCCAGGTTGCACTATGATTAGTGTCGGAGGAATGGCCCAGTTAGGTGAATGGTCCAGGTTCAACAATCAGGGATGGGCATTCCCTAGGGAAGACTCATTATCTCCAGGTTGCACTATGATTAGTTCCGAAGGAATGGCCTAGTTAGGTGAATGGTCCAGGCTCATAAATCAGGGATAATTATTCTTCTATGCTTGGGAAGAATAGTCCAGATAGCCCATGGATGATGTTTTATTTTCTTAGGGCAGATGCTCTTCCATATATCACAAATATTAGTGGAATAATGGCCAAAATGACTTAGTTTGTATCATGATATTGTTTATGCATATTGATATTAGATGATATGATTGTTGTAGAGACTGTACGTCTTTGGACAATAGTTGTATGCTACTGTGGTGGATGTGATCCACTAATAATGACCGTGTGTCACTAGTTAGTAGAATTATGCTACTGAGAGTGGTTGTATACCACTAGATAGTAGTTGTATACTACTATGAATAGACACAATAGTGTTCTATTAGATGGCATTGTTCTGATTGCCATGGAGACTATCCAGTTGGATAGTGATAATGGTGCTCATGATTTGATCATGAGATAGCCTATGTGGCTATGATGATGCTACCAGTTGAATGGTATGTTTGTGATCAAGACCATTTCCTTTAATACCTCCCTATCTAGGAGGGAGTGTTGATATTATGGTAGCTGTGGGAGGTATTAACTTCCACTTGTAACCTTTGACGAGACTAGAATATTTCGGGAAGCAAGAGAAACCCTAACGCCTTGGATAATAACCCCAGAAGACAAGTCGACTAAAGAGAATAATTAATATTGAGTTATTAGCCCCCGGGAAGAGAAGTTGGCCCAGTCAGTCAAGATGGAGCAGTATAAATAGAGGGCACTAGATCTCATTTGTGACTCACTCACTCGCAACTGCATAAGACCAGTTGTGTGCAAGTTTGGAGAGAAGATGCAACTTGTATTTCAGTTTCTGGCTTGGACTTTTTGCTTGGTCTTTGGTTATCTTTGCTTGGTGCACTAGCCTTGGTTGGCTATTGATTTGCTACTAGAATTATTCTCTCTGTCAAGGTTAAGGTGCTCGGGGTGGTCTTTGTGCCTATGGTTGGGTGACAATATTGCTATATTGTCTATGGTTAAACGAGAACACCCAATTTTCTAACATTGACAATATATTTATTGTTTGGATATTCCCCAAGAACAATCACTCTTTGCATAAGATCATGAATGCTCACTAATCTAGCCCTGTCAATATTTTTCTCTTGGTTCAATTTATTTTCCAGTTTGGTTACCAATCCTCTCAGCTTCTTAACATTAGTTGTGGCTTGTATCAAATCTCTTGACACCACATTGACTATTTTTTTATGCCATTCTATCTTGTCCATCACATTCATTTTATCCAATTCAAATTTGATCCTAGTTGTCTCATATTCATGGGATTTAATATTAGCTTTAGTCTTATTCACCATTTTCTACAAATACAGCCATATCAAATGTACCTTTATCATATTGAGTAAAGTCAACAATATGGGAGGTACCAACTTTTCATGACTCATTTGAGAATACAAATTTTCTTTTTATTAACTATATTGCTTCTTAATTGAGACAATCTCAATGAAAATATTGACATTCTTCCCACTTGTTGATTTACATGAATCATGTATACTTATAATATATTGTGACATTTATTTTGATTCGAGAGTTGTTGGGATCTAAAGAATGGAAATCATAAACGTCCGAGGAATCTACTTGCCAACATCTTTGTCATAACTTTTCTGACTTTAAACCACTTCTACCTCTGATTCCATCTCTATTCTAATCCTCTTAGGAACTAGTTCATTTGTTTGACTTTCATCATGTTCACATGGTTCCTCTATTCCTATCAGGTTTTTCAACATTTGCTACTTGTCAAGGGTGTGCATAATATATTCCATATCTTGCACTGGTTCACATCTTTTTGGGTTTATTTCTATGGTAGCAAGGGATTTTTCTACTTCATTTACTTTGGTTGAAAGCAGATAAACACCAACTCAAATGACCTCAAAAACCACTTTTTGTAGACTAACTAGTTCCCTCTTGACTGCTTGTTTCATTCATAACAAAAAATGTTGGCCCTACAAAACATCTTAGACCTCTTCCCAACTTTCTTTATTTGATAACCTTTTTATTTATGGATCTTCAAGATGAATATAAAGAGCATAATTGATTACGACCCTTAGGTTAGAAATGATATGATATGGATAATTATTCCAAGCTTTTCCTTCCATGAAATTCAAAGATTGCATCATATTTTCTACCACAAGAAAAGTAGATTTATCGTTGACCAAGAAAGAAAACACTTTAGTAGAGAAAGAAAAAGTGATTTTTTTTTTTAAATTCTTGAAGTAAAATGAATGTAATCTAATTTTAGCCTTGCCTAATGTAATCCAAGGAAACATTTCGTGGGGTTAGGATTATTGGGAGTAAGTGTGGTTTAATATTTGAACAATATATTTTATGAACAATGCACTTTAAAAAGGTACCAATTCCCTACCCTATAATCAAGACTTAATTGAAGTAGCTATTTTCATTCCTGGAATAATCTAGGTGGATGATCATTACGTACCACTATGTAGACGATGTACATGAATTGATCTACAAAGGTTTTAAAACCATTTTTCTAGCCTTGTTTTCTAACTAAGAATAATACCTAAAACACTTCAAACAAGGTAGTTGGAACAATTGGTTGTGTATGACATTGAATAAATACTTGGAGTAATTAAAAATTTCCACCTATGTAATTTTATTTACAAACCCTAGAGAAAATTCATTCATTCTCATACCCCAAGACTAAACAAATCCTATAAATAATTTCTTGGGACAAGTCTAAAAATATAGTAGCTTGGAAGGGATGACAATCTGAGGGATATTTGCTGCTATTGGAAAAAAAAATTACTAAAAATTACCCCTTATGTGTAAAGGTTAAGGAATTAAAATTGGTAATTATGACTTCCTCATATAAGGATGTTTGATTTTTTGAAAATAGTAACATCTCATAAATGGCATCAGGCCTAATTGGAAAAACCACTTGATCACCATTAAAATCCATTACGACTCTCTTAGATGACTTATAGAGCTTTGCACACATAGAGATAAACACATGGAAGTAATGGGTAATTGGAACAATTGATTGTGAAAGACCACATTCCTAAGTAGGAAAACCATCACAAACATCCCTAAATATTCTATAAGTGACTTGGTGGAGTTTATGATATTTTTTTTAAGTGATTCAAGGATAAAAAATATCCCTATATCGGCCAAGCAGATTCTCAAACCAGGGTTATAAGTAATGGACAAAGTGGAAGTGACGAGTTTTTTCTTAAAAGCCATAGTGCATTCAGCCCAGGTTCTTTTCAAACATGATTATAACTAAATGTAAAGAAAACTAACCATACCCATGAAATTTCCATGAAGTCAGAAGAGATCCTATGTTGGCCTATGGTTGCTGCAACTTATTTCAATAGTTGAACCTTTCCAATGTTGAATGTAGATCGAGTTTGATTTTCTAATGAAACTTTTTTCATAGAATGACCAACTTAATTTTATGGGAATTGTATTTATGAATGTCAATGCCAACCGAACATGTGCCATATTTTGATTTGTGTTTAGGTGATGTGGAACCCGATGCATTAATTTTTCTTACTAACCATCATTAGCTATTGTGGAGCCCTCTCAAAGTTTGGATAGGTAGTTTATAGAGGCAAGGAAGGTGATTTTGCAGATGGTCAATTTTCCACCGCAATTGACTAGAAACGACCACATGGATTTGAGCGATTTCTAGTTAGTGGAGGCAAGGGCGTTCATTACACATTATCTCATCCTTCAAACCCATCATCTCATCCTTCAAATCCCAAAGGTAGAGTTAATCATTATCAATAATTGACATTGAATTCTTAGGACTACTAACAGAAGGCAAATATTCAAATATAATTCTTCCATTAGAGGCAAGGGCGTTCGTTACACATTATCTCATCCTTCAAACCCATCATCTCATCCTTCAAACCCCAAAGGTAGAGTTAATCATTATCAATAATTGACATTGAATTCTTAGGACTACTAACAGAAGGCAAATATTCAAATATAATTATTCCATAGTGTTTGAGATAGGATAAAGTTTTCACAATGAATTATATATATATATATATATATATATATATATATATATATATATTGTGATTGGAAGAATTGACAATTTGAGGTTCTTGTACTTGCATGATATGGGGTCGATTGCCGTCTGCTACCTCTATAATATCGAGGTGCGTCTACACAACTCGCAAGCATGGGGTACAGGGTAAATCATGGTGAGAATCAAACTTGAAACCTCCTTTTTACATTTCTTTCCATTTACACGACACTTGCTAATCGATCTACACCCCTACTGACCAAATATAAATATTTTAAATGTTGATTACTTGCCATTTCTTCACACACATTATCCCTTTTTTTCAAAGAATTTGAAAATTTATCTGAAATTAAACTACCCATGGCTATCAATCTTGACGAATGTACATGGTTGATGGAAATTGCAAGCCAAAAATACCGAGACTTTAAGAAATGTAGTGTGATTAAAAATGAGTTGAGGCCTACAAATGTTTCTTATGAAGATAATAACTCTTTTATGAATAAAGAGGCTCCTACCTATGCTGGATTAATCAATATAAAACAAGGACTTCCCTATAAGTATGAAAGTAAAGTTTACTCCCTTAATTTGTCAAACAAAGAATAAGCTTAGGGAATAACTTATTATCCCAAGGTTGACTTAGTGCAACAATCGAAAAGAAGCTTGATCACCCAATAAAAGATGTAGTTATATAAAAAATAAGTATTTAATTAAAAACACTATACTCATAAGACAAAGGCAAGTGGTCACTTAGTAGAGGTTCCAATTTATTCGAGTGATTGAATACTTCCTCTTATAACCTTTCATCTCTGTTCTATACTTGAAACAATAATATGGAAATGGGCGTTAGAAATTTGACCAAATGTTAGTATCCTTTCTTGTCAACTATTGTTCAAATGTTATTTGATTTCATCTCTATATTTCACTACTAGCATATTATTTCACTACTAACATATTAGGTAATACTACAAAATATTCACTATGAGTTAGAATTGCCTCTTGTAATCAAAATCTATGGAAAAAAATAAATATTTTAACATGTATGCAACATACCAGAAGCATCCAAATGAAGGTTGTACTGAGATAATATACATTGGGACTATTATGATTGGAAATGATTTAAATCAAATCATTAGGCTAGAGATTAAGAATTAAGTTTTCATAATCTAATCACTCTTAAAAAAAAAAGGCTCGACTAATAGTAACACACTAACTAAGTGATACATTTATGCTATATAGTGTTGTAGGGTAACTCTGGATGTGATGAAAATAGAAGATTCCCTCCTTTCTCATAACTTGAATTCCTCTAGGCTCAATCTTTGTTATAAAATTCTAGGCAAATCCCATTTCCATAATTAAACCATTAACTAATTTGAGTTGAAGTGTGAATAGGATGGAATTTATTTATTTTATAGCTTGATTCAATGTTTAGGGATAAAACCATTCTCATAGGGAATATTTATAACTGGGGGTTTAGAGATAAAGATTCATACAATCAGGTTATCATACATTCATGGTGTCGCTACTACCTACGAGGATCCATAACTCTGGTGGAGTCACCGTAATACCCCAGACTTTTCTATGCTACCAATGAGCATCCATAGCCCATTAGAGATATCTTCATTCCCATTTTTATATGTTGGATTTCCTTTCCCATTCCTTTATTTTTTTCTTAAGCAACAATTGATGGGGGAAACAACAACTCTTTTGAGTGGATAGGGATGATTTCTATTTGTGAAGGAAGACTAACCATACCTGAGCAATTTTAAGTTTCCCCTGAGTAGTAGGATTTATTTCCCTTCACATTACCAACAAATTTTAGTTTTTAAAATAATGGATCTCCTCATCTACTTGATTGTTGGTAAATAATTTGATAGGAAACCTACACTAGAATTAATCAGAAAGGGAGCTCAAAGCATGCCGATATTTCTGAGTATTAAGAGTGCTCTTTATAAATTTGGTTTATCCTAGTTGCAAGTGTAACCTAAACAACATCTTTAAAAAATGTAGGACCTATTTAGGGGTATCTAGATAAGTGATATCAATAGGAATTGGCATAATGTGGGAATCCTAATTCTAGCTGCAAAATTAACTTCCCTAGAAAAGAAAATCTAAAGGAATATTTTTTAACAAAACCTAGATTATTATTTCCAACACAATAAACTATACAATCTATATTAAACTAATCTATAAAACAAAATTTAAAGTGAAAAAACTAAAAAAAATAATCATTGATGGGTGTTCTATATGCACTAAAAACACAGTAAAAACCCTCAATTAAATTGTCAACCCAGGGTAAGTAAACTTAGAGTTGTAGAAAAATATATTCCAAAGGTAGAAGGGTTGGTAGAAGTGTAGCCTAACTAAGGAAGATAGCTATCTAAGGCTAATCTACTCAAGCAAACCTATCTAATGAGAAAACCCTACCAAGCAAATTAAAACAATGTAACCTAAGTACTTTTGGGCCAAGGATCAATGGATAGTTCTAAGAAAGCAAGTAAAAAAACCCTACTTGAAACAAACTGGTTCATAAAAATAAGCAAAAGCAACTATTAAGCAGAAGCAAATAACCAAAGCAAATTACTTTAACTTGCCAACCTACATTCAATGAGTAACTACCCTATGAAAGCAAAATAAACAAGCAAGCAAAGACACCTAACTAGCCTACTAAAGCAAGTAAACAAGCAATCAAAGACAACTATCTAACCTACTAAAGCAATAGACACGTAAGCAAAGACAACTAACTAACCTACTAAAGCAAATAGACAAGTAAGAAAAAACAACTAACTAACCTACTAAAGCAAATAGACAACTAACTACTACAAGCAATCAAATTAAAACTTCCCATTGAACAACTATCTAGCCTAAGAGGCAAGTGGACTATGTTCTTAACTCAAAACTATTTCTAATTCATGAAAGGAAATCTATCTTATTGAAAGCAAGAAAGACTAGCAACTAACCTTTAATCTATAATAAGCAAATTGTTCTCTAACCTATCAAAGCAAAAGACTATCTATCCTACAACAACAATAAAATTATTTCCTAAGTTATGAAAGCAAGAAACTATATCTTTTGAGTTATGAAAGCATGAAAACTATCTCTTTTAATCTATGAAAGCAAGAAAACTATTCTTTAACCTATGAAAACAGGAAAATTATCTTTTAACCTATGACGATTCAAATATAATGTTGGTGGTTGTGTGAATGTCTTTGGTGTCGGATGATATCTCGATGGCACTTGACAACAAAGGACAATTCAAGCGGTATAAGTTCAATACCGATCTCAATAGCAGAGTGAAAGGTATGGATTAAACAATCCAATGAGAATTTAGCCATGACAAAAGCAATCATCAATTACCCTGCATATTCATTTATTAACCATCAACAATATAACGAGATCATCATTGTACTTCTATACTACGTAAGCAAAACTAGATTCAACCATTAACTAAGAAATATAATTGCAATTTAATTCTAGAAAGAAAATTACATAAATTGGAAACTATGTTATATCTACTCTAACAATTCAAACTGCAATAAGAAAATGCTTAAAAACATAAAATTAAAACATGACATTAAAAAGTAAACTAACAACTACATTAATCAACAACTAGCTAAGCCAATTCTACATAAAAATGAAATAAGCAAGCTATGATTAAAAACTGAAATTGATCCTATCCATCCATCAAATCCTTGGCGAAGAAAGATCAAATAAAAACTCTATTCTATTCTAATTAAAACTCTGTTTTAAACTTGATTCTAAAATCATAAATAAAGACGTAATCTAATATCTAACTACGCATGGGGTTAGTCTAGGGATCTGCAGATCCGTTCCTAACTACAAGATTAATGCATGCTAAAACAATTCATCATACTAACCTGCAAAAGAGAGTCAAAGCAATTAAATTATAACAACAAACTAATTAACATAATAAAAATGCATATACAGGAAAATAAAGAGAACAACTAAACTATGAAATGCATAAACAAACACAAAGACAATTACCAGATTGCTAGTGCCCCCCCCCAGCAAGTCGTGGCCACTTTCTAAAAGCATACCACGCACTCAGCGAGATGAATTCACCATAAAAACTCAAAAATGCAGTTATTGTATAATCTGGCAATGTAAAATGGAAAAACAGAGTAAAAACGCATTTCTACCTATCACACTGATGCTTCTGCTACTTAACAACTATCTGACCACCTTGGTGGTATTTATAATGTTTACAGACCAAGTGGTCGACCACAGGAGGGTCGAACCACTTCTAAATTCGACAATTTGCATTAAATGATGCCCTAACTGATAAAACAAAGCGAGCCAATAATCACTCAGCTGAACAACCAAAACTGAGTTGTCAAGAGCTCATTAGTTGGAGGGGGCAAGCATGAACAAAACCCATGTTCCCGATTTGCCCATCACTGGCCTCTAATACCATAACTGCCAAGTTTCCCTCTGTTTTTGTGCAATCGCAATGCTGGATAGAGTGCCAGATTGGGTACCAAAACGAGTGCTGGAAGGAGTGCCAGACTGAGTGCCGGAAGTAGAAATGTGGTGCGTTTTTTTCCCTGCAACACCAAAAAAACGTGAATTAGCTCTTGGAAATCATAAAACGTGATGAATTATACCCAATAATGGCATTAAACATGGATCACACGTACTTGGGGGGAGATCATACTGTTTTAACATAAAATTATTCAAAAATCTCCTTCAAATTATGAAAAACACATATGTACATGCGACAAAAGTGTATAAGAACCGTCATAAAAGTGATCATATCTCGGGCCCAACATTACCCCCACACTTAATATTTTTCAGGTCCCACTTCAAACAAAACGAAATTACCCCTCATGACTCAGCTTGCTGAGGAGGATAAACTTTGGAAGCTTCTCCTTCTAGCTGTGAATGCTTTTCCTTATGCATCTCGTGTTGCTTCAGTTGTGCTCTGAAGCTGCGGTTGGATTTCAACAAGCTTATTGGATTTTTGTTTCGGTAAAGAAATGGCTTATGCAGAATGGTTTGGAGTCCTTGGAGAGTGGGTTTTGGATGGAGAAATAGTCCTTATATCTGATGTCTTTTTGCTAGCCTTGATTGTCAAGTGAGGGTTTACAAATTGATAAATGAATGCATCCCAAGTTTGCCCCTGTTTTTTCCAATTCGGCTAAAACAAGAAGTTTGATAAGGCCATGGTGAAAGAGGTTGTTGTGGGGGTTGGTGATATTCTTCCTCACTTGAGAGGACATCTTATCCAAGCTCTTTAAAAAGTAGAAGGAAAAATTCAATTGTTTATTGAAAGTGGGCTAACAATCGAAAATGGAAAGCTTAAAAAACAGAGTATCTACCTTCACTATGTTAACAAGACATTGAAGGCACCATTGCGAAAAGATTTGAAAAGGATAGAGAGTATTGTCTTGGAAGAGTCAATGAACACCTGGAGATGCTCCTGAAAAAGGCCAACATGGACATCAAGCTTCAGAGACACATGGTCAGGAACTACTACATCAGAAAATGGATCAGAAAAGTCACAAAAAGTGTTCTACAAGACGACGCTGCGCTTTTGACTCTGTTTTTGGTCATCATTTTAAAAAGATGTTTTTGACCACATAAAGATGAGTTTTGGAAAACCAAAGGAGGTTATTTATAATGACATACAAATCACAATAAACTCTTTCAGGTTTTACACAGGTATCATATATTGGGAGATATTCAACTTTCTTGGAGACCTATTTCAGAAAATAAAATTTTCCAATTTAATTTCCTGTTTTAGTTATTATTTTCAAAATAGTTTTTTGACCAAAAAAAGATGAATTTTGGAAAACAAAAGGAGGTTTTTTTTAAGTACATACCAAATAATAATAACCTCCTTCAGTATTTACACAGGTAGCATATAGTGGGAGATATTCAACTTTCTTAGAGGCCCATCTCAGAAAATCAAATTCTCCAATTTAATTTCCTGTTTTAGTCATTATGTTGTGGCACATATTCGAAGAAAATGAGAATTAATTTCACAAAAATGAGAGAGGTTTATCTTAGGAACAACCTTATCTACAAACAACTCTCATATTTTTGTAAAATGGGTTATGGTTAAAAAGTTATATCTCCATCTTTGACCCCTATGTTTCTGTTGTGCTTCTGTCACAGTTGTTGCGCTTTTGGACAATTTGTTTTCAAATCAATTGTGAAGGGGTTATATGTATATTTTTGCTTGGATTAGTGACTACAGAGTGTAGAGGACATATTCAAATTTCCATTCATAATTTTTGCATTAAATAACTCATCGCAGAAGGCCTTCAAAACTTGTTTCTCTTCTGCTACAATGTTTTGCCACCTCCATGCTTTCCTATGATTGTTTCAAAGTTATTTGCACTGTTTTGGATGAAACTGTCATGTTATGTTACAACTTCTTCTTATGAATGGATTCATGATCTTATTCTCATGTTGAAATCGTCGCATCTACCCTATACACAATGACAAATCCTAAATGCTACTGAGTATACCTACCTTGCCCCATTCTATCCTTGCAACTCATCTTTTGGAAACCTTGACCTAGCTCCCTAGACCTAGATTCTCATCCAGAAAAATCCAAATCAAAACCATACCGATGTAAATACCTAGCCTAATACAAAGCCACTTAACCTTGTTCCTCTGTTTATAGGTGTGTAACACAGATCTGTAGTGAGTTTAACAATGTGTTATTGATCTGTAATTGTCACAAAGAACCAGTTAAGGATACAAAGACTTCTATAGCATAAACATAAAAATGCACAATAAGCTCATAACACACAATGATGTCAGCAATATAAAATTTAGCATACCAATACAAAATAATGTTGATATAATATCCCAAGACATTGTAAAAAGACAACATGATAGAATTCTGACAGAAATCCTACGTCCTCTTCTCATGGGTTTTGCTATACAAATGGGCAATACTTAGCATTTTTTTTAGCTCAGGAAAATTCCCCCAGACCGAAGATATGGCACGTCCTCATGCCATGAATTAGCACTAGATCTTTACTGTTTTGAGAGGGGGGTTAGATTAGCTCCTCTTTTATCCACTCTTTTTTGTATCCCTTAGCTCCAGAGATGTTTTGAAATTCGGGTTTGAAAACCCTGTTATAGCTTGCTCTTGGCAACTGGTGGTGTTTAAACCAACGGTCTCCAACTCTTGGGATATTTTATGGTTGAGGAAATTGATTCCTCAGAGACCATGAATACAATGAATAGGAGCAGAGGCAAGATAAGAGTGTTCCATTATTGTTTATTTTTCCATCATGCTCACACAATCCATTCCTCTATCTCATATTTTATAAGGCATGTAATCATAACTTGGTAATGAATAGTCTGTAGTGACAATAAGCCAGTTAAGTGGTCTGTTAAGAAGATGTACAACAGTTTATAACACACATGGAATTAACACTTCAAAAATAAAATGACTTTTGATGTAATATCCTATATCATGAAAACACTACACATAAATTTTTACAAAGATTTACTTTTTCTAGGCAATGTTATCATTTGTCAACTCATGAACCCCTACCCCACACCTAAGTATTGTGACACCTCACAATAAAAAATATAGGAAACTAGTCTGTTCTCCCAATAGCCGAAGATTTATAGCTTGTTAAGTGTAGAGATAAATTTCAGAGATTAGTTTGACGCGACGATTAAAGAATGGCCCCACCTATAGGATAAGAGATCATATATATAGATAAGAAGAGGTAGGCAAGAGAGTTTCAAGATAGTCTTAGAGTTAGTTCCCAATGGATAGTTTATGGAGTTCATTAACCTTAGCTTAACCATACATACTTCATGTCAGCTTTGTCTGCAAGTAATGCCGTACATCAGGACAAGTTTAAATTTATTATTTATTTTTGTCAAATTACCATCCTCGCTAGGTAGAATTCCCCACCACCAGCAAGCCTGTTCAGTACTCCGATGGGTTTACCTAGTCATACCACAGGCCGGTACCCGCTGCCATCAGACCTATTCATTATCCCGACGGGTTAGCCTCTTACACCCTCAGAGACTGGCCCTCCATCTTTTAATATTTTAGTATAAGATTGCTTTATGCAAGAAGATGGGGGAACAACTCTGAAAACAAATGTTTCTTTCTTTTTTCTCAATTGGGGTGGTATTTATGTTAGAGGATGAATTTCCGTTATATTACTTAGTGATTGTCCCGATGTAAGGGGGTACTTAAGAAGACATTGCCTATCTAAAGATATGATATAATCAAGTTATTTAGTGTGTAGTGGATGGTACCATTGAGAAAGAACAAAAAGGTATCTTTAGGCTCAACTCACTTTCTTCTTTTGTAGTTATTGTGATTTTTCCATGACTAACCGCTAATCAGACCTCCTTGTTACTCTTTAATAAAGATATTTTACTTAATTACTCAGGTTTCTTGGGAAAACTGTACGAGAGTCCTCTAATCTTCATGGTTATAGTATCACTTCCTTATATAGTGGTGAAGATTTTCAAGAGCAATTTCTTTTTTAAAATGCCTTAAGAACAAGAAGATGAAAATCTTTGCAAAAACATGGCTAACTACGACAAGTCATTATTCATTTGATGCTTAGCAGACAACAAGGTTGAAGTGTAACAATGTTTTTGAAGAAAATCCTTCTTTTATATTTCCTTGGAATTGTCTACCCTTGGTGATATAAAGACCTACAGAGATCTCTAAAACTGTTTGCAAAAACCACACTCTAAAATATAATAAACTAAGGAGATCAATGATATCAAGTCATAGGAACATGGATCTCATAGTTCTTTTATTAAAAGAAAATGTAAAATGAGACTGCATTAGTCTCTAAGCTAAACTAACAACATGCAACTTTTATTTACTATCCTACCCTACCTAAAAAGAAAGGGAAAATCTTTATTCAAGTGTAAAAACTCTTCCAATTTAACCATGTGTGGAGCAAGATAAGAAACATACTCATATCCATATATGAAAAATTTATCGCAGTGATTACCTGGATATGAAGAACCAACCAACCTACTTGTTTGGGCATCATAAGGTGTTGAAGAATAGAATAGTATTGTGGCCTGATGACCTCTTGAAACCAAATTTCAATGTAATCTTGATGTTCATCAACACTAATTTCTATGCTCTCCTTCATCATGCTATGCAGATCCTCTTCTTTTGGATGTTTGATTTCTGAAGTACATAAAGAATCTGCTGAAATGGATGTTGAGAACTCCTCAATCTTAGGTCTTAATGATTGCTCTCCAGTGGATGTAGTCCATAATTTTTCAGCTTCCTTCGCATTTTGGCAAGGAAAATCATTTTGTACCTCATAGGACCTTGATTCTTCTAATATTTCCAGAGAGGTAGATAAGTTCTTGACTATTGTCAAGATGTGTGTTTCCTGAAAAGAAGAGATCCCAATTGTTGCTAGGATTTGAGAGAGTTCTTCCAAACTAATGGTCACCTTCGAATTCATCTTGTCATTTGATAAAACTTGGTTCACACAAAGATGATGTCCACAAAGTTAGGATCTCCTAATGGTGGTAACAAAACAAAGGTTGTATTGTTTGGTTTCGCAGAAGGCTGGAGTGGTCTTGCCTCATGTCCCGCTATTATTGATGCTTCAATTTCTTGTTCTATAGTGCTCCTTGTTTTAGTCTCTTTTAGAGATTGCTTTATCTCTTTGGGTTGAGCTAGCTCATGTTTTTCGGTATTGGTCTGCGGAGCTTATGACTGGAATGTTCCTTCCCCCAAAAAGGTCGGAAGGAACCTTGGTTGTAAGGTCTGATTTAGAGTTAACGTATCTACCTTTTGGGTCTCTAGGTCTATTCATGAAAGGAAACAAAAAGAACAGGAAAAACTACCATTGGGTTTGGGGGAACCTACTATAACAGATGCGCAGGTTCTTACCCCTCATCTTAAAGTTCCCCTGCTACCAATCTAATGCTAAGTTCTAAGAATTATCTATTTACTAACTACTTCTTACTTTAAGACAACTCCCTGACAACGACACTAAAAATGATGGGTGTTATATATGCACTAAAAACACAGTAAAAACCCTCAATTAAATTGTCAACCCRGGGTAAGTAAACTTAGAGTTATATCAAAATATATGCCAAAGGTAGAAGGGCTGGTAGGAATGTAGCCTAACTAAGGAAGGTAGCTATCTAAGGCTAATCTACTCAAGMAAACCTATCTAATGAACAAACCCTACTAAGCAAATTAAAACTATGTAACCTAAGTACTTTTGGGCCAAGGATCGATGGATAGTTCTAAGAAAGCAAGTAAAAAAACCCTACTTGAAGCAAACTAGTTCATAACAATAAGCAAAAGAAACTATTAAGCATAAGCAAATAACCAAAGCAAATTACTTTAACTTGCCAACCTACATTCAATGAGTAACTACCCTATGAAAGGAAAATAAACAAGCAAACAAAGACACCTAACTAACCTACTAAAGAAAGTAAACAAGCAAGCAAAGACAACTATCTAACCTACTAAAGCAATAGACAAGTAAGCAAAGACAACTAACTAACCTACTAAAACAAATATACAAGTAAGCAAAGACAACTAACGAACCTACTAAAACAAATAGACAACTAACTACTGCAAGCAGTCAAATTAAAACTTCTCATTGAACAACTATCTAGCCTAAGAGGCATGTGGACTATGTTCTTAACTCAAAACTATTTCTAATTCATGAAATGAAATCTATCTTATTGAAAGCAAGAAAGACTAGCAACTAACCTTTAATCTATAATAAGCAAACTGTTCTCTAACCTATCAAAGCAATAAAACTATTTCCTAAGTTATGAAAGCAAGAAACTATATCTTCTAAGCTATGAAAGTAGGAAAACTATCTCTTTTAATCTATGAAATCAAGAAAACTATTGTTTAACCTATGAAAACAAGAAAATTATCTTTTAACCTATGAGGATTCAAATATAATGTTGGTGGTTGTGTGAATGTCTTTGGTGTCAGATGATATCTCGATGAAACTTGACAACAAAGGACAATTCAAGCGGTATAAGCTCAATACTGATCTCAATAGAAAAGTGAAAGGTATGGATTAAACAATCCAATGAGAATTTAGCCATGACAAAAGCAATCATCAATTACCCTGCATATTCATTTATTAACCATCAACAATATAACGAGATCATCATTGTACTTCTATACTACGTAAGAAAAACTAGATTCAACAATTAACTAAGAAATATAATTGCAATTTAATTCTATAAGGAAAATTACATAAATTGGAAACTATGCTATATCTACTCTAACAATTCAAACTGCAATAAGAAAATGCTTAAAAACAAAAAATTAAAACATGACAGTAAAAAGTAAACTAACAACTACATTAATCAACAACTAGCTAAGCCAATTCTACATAAAAATGAAATAAGCAAGCTATGATTAAAAACTGAAATTGATCCTATCCATCCATCAAATCTTTGTCGAAGAAAGCTCAAATAAAAACTCTGTTCTATTCTAATTAAAACTCTGTTTTAAACTTGATTCTAAAATCATAAATAAAGACGTAATCTAATATATAACTACACATGGGGTTAGTCTAGGGATATGCAGATCCATTCCTAACTACAAGATTAATGCATACTAATACAATTCATCATACTAACCCTCAAAATAGAGCCCTAACTGATAAAACAGAGTGAGCCAATAATCACTCAGCTAAACAACAAAAACTGAGTTGTCGGGAGCTCAGTAGCTGGAAGGGGTAAGCATGAACAAAACCCACGTTCCCGATTCGCCCATCACTGGTCGCTAATACCATAACCGCCAAATCACCCTCAGTTTTTGTGCAATATGTAGTGTTGGACAGAGTGCCAAATCGTGTATCGAAACAAGTGCTGGAAGGAATGCCAGACCGAGTGCCGAAAGTAGAAACGTGGTGCATTTTTTTCCTGTAACACCAAAAAAACGTGAATTAGCTCTTGGTAATCATAAAACGTGATGAATTATACCCAATAATGACATTAAACATGGATTACACGTACCTTCTGGAGATCATACCGTTTTAACATAAAATTCTTCAAAAAGCTCCTTCAAAATATGAAAAGAACATATGTACATGCGACACAAGTGTATAATAACCGTCATAAAAGTGATCATATCTCGGGCCCAACATTACCCCCACACTTAAGATTTTGCAGGTCCCACTGCAAACAAAACAAAATTACCCCGCATGAACACGCTTGCTGAGGAGGATCAACTTTGGAAGCTTCTCCTTCTTGCTGTGAAGACTTTTCCTGATGCCTCTCGTGTTGCTTCAGTTGTGCTCTGAGGCTGCGGTTGGATTTCAACAAGCTTCTTGGATTTTTGTTCTAGAAAAGAAATGGCTTGTGCAAAAGGGTTTGGAGTCCTTGGAGAGTGGGTTTTGGATGGAGAAATAGTCCTTAGATCTGATGTCTTTTTGTTAGCCTTGATTGTCAAGTGAGGGTTTACAAATTGATAAATGAATGCATCCCAAGTTTGCCCCTGTTTTTTCCAATTCAGCTAAAACAAGAAGTTTGATAAGGCCATGGTGAAAGAGGTTGTTGTGGGGGTTGGTTACGTTCTTCCTCACTTGAGAGGACATATTATCCAAGCTCTTTAAAAAGTAGAAGGGGAAATTCAATTGTTTATTGAAAGTGGGCTGACAATCGAAAATGGAAAGCTTAAAAAAACAAACTATCTACCTTCACTATGTCAACAAGACATTGAAGGCACCATTGCGACAAGATTTGAAAAGGACAGAGAGTATTTTCTTGGAAGAGTCAATGAACACTTGGAGATGCTCCTGAAAAAGGACAACATGGACATCAAGCTTCAAAGACACATGGTCAGGAACTACTACATCAGAAAATGGATCAGAAAAGTCACAAAAAGTGTTCTACAAGACCACGCTGCGCTTTTGACTTTGTTTTTGGTCATCATTTTAAAAAGATGTTTTTTACCACATTAAGATGAATTTTGGAAAACCAAAGGAGGTTATTTCTAATGACATACCAAATCACAATAAACTCTTTCAGTTTTTACATAGGTATCATATATTGGGAGATATTCAACTTTCTTGGAGACCTATTTCAAAAAATAAAATTTTCCAATTTAATTTCCTGTTTTAGTCATTATTTTCAAAACGGGTTTTTGACCAAACAAAGATGAATTTTGGAAAACAAAAGAAGTTTTTTTCTAAGGACATACAAAAAAATAATAACCTCCTTAAGTATTTACACAGGTAGCATATAGTGGGAGATATTCAACTTTCTTAGAGTCCCATCTCAGAAAATCAAATTCTCCAATTTAATTTCTTGTTTTAGTCATTATGTTGTGGCACATATTCCAAGAACATGAGAATTAATTTCACAAAATGGAGAAAGTTTTATATTAAGAACAACCTTATCTACAAAAACCTTTCATATTTTTGTAAAATGGGTTATGGTTAAAAAGTTATATCTCCATATTTCACCCCTATTTTTCTGTTGCGCTTCTGTCACATTTGTTGCGCTTTTGGACAGTTTGTTTTCAAATCAATTGTGAAGGGGTTATATGCATATTTTTGCTTGGATTAGTGACTACAGAGTGTAGAGGACATATTCAGATTTCCATTCATAAATTTTTCATTAAATAACACATCGAGGAAGGCCTTCAAAACTTGTTTCTCTTCTGCTACAATTTGTTGCCACCTCCATGCTTTCCTATGATTGTTTCAAAGTTATTTGCATTGTTTTGGATGAAATTGTCATGTTATGTTACAACTTCTTCTTATGAATGGATTCATGATCTTATTCCCATGTTGAACTCGCCACATCTACCCTACACACAATGAAAAATCCTAAATTCTACTGAGTATACCTACCTTGCCCCATTCTATCCTTGCAACTCATGTTTTGGAAACCTTGGCCTAGCTCCCTAGACCTAGATTCTCATCCATAAAACTCCAAATCAAAACCATACTGAGATAAATACCTAGCCTAATACAATGCCACTTAACCTTGTTCCTCTTTTCATAGGTGTGTAACACAGATCTGTAGTGAGTTTAACAATGTGTTATTGATCTGTAATTGTCACAAAGAACCAGTTAAGGATACAAAGTCTTCTATAGCATAAACATAAAAATTCATAGTAAGCTCATAACACACAATGATGTTAGCAAGATACAATTTAGCATACCAATACAAACAACTGCTGATATAATATCCCAAGACATTGTAAAAAGACAATATGATAGAATTCTGATAGAAATCCTACGTCCTCTTCTCATCGGTTTTGCTATACAAATGGGCAATACTTAGCGTTTTTTTTAGCCCAGGAAATCCCCCCCCAGATTGAAGATATGGCACGTCCTCGTGCCATGAGTTAGCAATAGGTCTTTGCTGTTTTGAGAGGGGGGTTATATTCGCTCCTCTTTTATCCACTCTTTGGAGTATCCCTTAGCTCCAGAGATGTTCTGAAATTTAGGTTTGAAAACCTGTTATAGCTTGCTCTTGGTAACTGGTGGTGTTTAAACCAGCGGTCTCCAACTCTTGGGAGATTTTTAGGTGAGGAAATTGATTCCTCAGAGACCATGAATACAGTGAATAGGAGCAGAGGCAAGATAAGAGTGTTCCATTATTGCTTGTTTTTCCATCGTGCTCACACAATCCATTCCTCTATCTCGCATTTTATAAGGCATGTAATCATAACTCTGTAATGAATAGTCTGTAACGACAATAAGCCAGTTAAGTGGTCTGTTAAAGAGATGTACAACAGTTTATAACACACATGGAATTAGCATTTCAAAAATAAAATGATTGCTGATGTAATAGCCTATATCATGAAAACAATACACATAAATTTTTACAAAGATTTACTTCTTCTAGGAAATGTTATCATTTGTCAACTCACGAACCCCTACCCCACACCTAAGTATTTTGACACCTCACAATAAAAAATATAGGAAATCAGTCCGTTCACCCAATACCCAAAGACTTACATCTTGTTAAGTGTAGAGATAAATTTCAAAGATTGGTCTGACGAGACGATTAAAGAATGGCCCCACCTATAGGATAAGAGATCCTATATAGAGAGAAGAAGAGGTAGGCAAGAGAATTTCAAGATAGTCTTAGAGTTAGTTCCC
Source organism: Picea mariana (assembly GCA_032191745.1). Classification (NCBI taxonomy): domain Eukaryota; kingdom Viridiplantae; phylum Streptophyta; class Pinopsida; order Pinales; family Pinaceae; genus Picea; species Picea mariana. Next base: position 114,415 of record JASDQU010101724.1, on the reverse strand, counting down.
AATGGAAAGTTTATGGAGTTAATTAACCTTAGCTTAACCATACATACTTCATGTCAACTTTGTCTGCAAGTAATGCCATACATCAGGACAAGTTTAAATTTATTATTTATTTTTGTCAGATTACCATTCTCCCTAGGTAGAATGCCCCGTTGCCAGCAAGCATGTTCAATACTCCGACCGGTTTATCTAGTCATAACACAAGCCGGTACCTACTTCCAATAGACCTGTTCAGTATCTCGACATGTTAGCCTCTTACACCCTCAGAGACTGTCCGTCCATCTATTAAGATTTTAGTATAAGATTGCTTTATGCAAGAAGATGGGGGGGACAACTCTGAAAACATTTTTTTTTTTTTTTCAATTGGGGTGGTATTTATGTTAGAGGATGAATTTTCGTTATATTACTTAGTGATTGTCTTGATGTAAGGGGGTACTTAAGAGGACATGGCCTATCTAAAGATATGATATAATCAAGCTATTTAGTGTGTAGTGGATAGTACCATTGAGAAAGAACAGAAAGGTATCTCTAGGCTCAACTCACTTTCTTCTTTTGTAGTTATTGTGATGTTTCTATGACTAACTGCTAATTAGACCTCCTTGTTACTCTTTAATAAAGATATTTTACTTACTTACTCAGGTTTCTTGGGAAAACTGTACGAGAGTCCTCTAAGCTTGATGGTTACGGTATCACTTCCTTATATAGTGGTGAAGATTTTCAAGAGCAATTTCTTTTTTAAAATTCCTTAAGAACAAGAAGATGAAAATATTTGCAAAAACATGGCTAACTACAACAAGTCATTATACATTTGATGCTTAGCAAACAACGAGGTTCAAGTGTAACAATGTTTTTGAAGAAAATCCTTCTTTTATATTTCCTTGGAATTGTCTAACCTTGGTGATATAAAGACCTACAAAGATCTCTAAAACTGTTTGCAAAAACCACACTCTAAAATATAATAAACTAAGGAGATCAATGAGATCAAGTCATAGGAACATGGATCTTATAGTTATTTTATTAAAAGAAAATGTAAAATGAGGCTACATTAGACTCTAAGATTAACTAACAACATGCAACTTTTATTTACTATCCTACCCTACCTAAAAAGAAAGGGAAAATCTTTTTCAAGTGTAAGAACTCTTCCAATGTAACCATGTGCGGAGCAAGATAAGAAACATATTCATATTCATATATGAAAAATTTATCGTAGTGATTACCAGGATATGAAGAACCAACCAGCCTACTTGTTTGGGCATCAGAAGGTGTTGAAGAATAGAATAATATTGTGGCCTGATGACCTCTTGAAACCAAATTTCAATGTAATCTTGATGTTCATCAACATTAATTTCTATGCTCTCCTTCATCATGCTATGCAGATCCTCTTTTTTTGGATAATTGATTTCTGAAGTACATAAAGGATCTGCTGAGATGGATGTTGAGAACTCCTCAATCTTAGGTCTTAATGATTTCTCTTCACTAGATGTAGTCCATAATTTTTCAGCTTCCTTCACATTTTGGCAAGGAAAATCATTTTGTAGCTCATAGGACCTTGATTCTTCTAATATTTCCGGAGAGGTAGATAAGTTCTTGACTATTGTCAAGATGTGTTTTTTGTTGGAGTTACTTCACACACACCTAGGATTTATTATTCCTAAGGTTTTTATTTTTTTTAATAGTCATAATTAATCATTATCCAGTCTCCTATATTTTAGGATAGAATATTCCACTTGGAGAATATTCTCTTTTAGTTCACACTTCAGTTTGACTAGTTGAGTTGAGTTTAGATGTTGCATTGGGATCATCACCATGCTAATTCGACCTTGCGTTGGTATCATCACCAGAGTGGCACATTAGCCTTGATTCCTTGAGTTAACTCCTCACTACTTTTTTTTCAGTCAGTTAACTGAAGACTAGTTGACTAGTTAACTCAACTAGGTGGCAGTTCACTCCCGTCACTGCCCGAGAGACTAGAATAGGTGGCAGTTCACTCCCTTAACTGCTGGTGTGTGTCCAAATCACTCTAGACCACCACTATGGCGACTTGGTTCATCTCAAGTCAAACTCATTTATTTATACAGAGTATATCATGTGTAAATTATTCATTATTCACAACGGTTAATGAGAATTCTTTCCATTCTTTCTCTCCTTCTTCTTTTTCCAATTCTCTCTGCAAATGTGTGTATCATTGTTTAGCTAGATATATTCTATGTAGGTTCAACACATTTACATGGTATAAGAGTCGACGGACTGCTAAGCAAAAGCTACACCAAAATTTTTGCAGGTACAAAAGATTGAAGACATTGGAAAGATGGAATTCCAAAAAGAATTCATTCTTACACCTTACAACTATTTTGCATGGAAGGAGAAAATAGCCATACATATTTGATCCATAGGGTTCTATAAGTTAACCATGAATACATATACAGAGCCGACATCAGCCATATAAAAATCCAAGTACTTAAATTGCATGGATGAGGCACTCAGAACAATTTGCGGTCTTATCTCTCCCAATCTCCTTTTTTACATATCTTCCTGTAAGACTCCCAATGAAGCCTGGAAAATCTTGGAAGGGATCTTTGGAAAACAGGATGAGATGAGGGGACACATGTTGGAGGTGGAGCTACTCACATTGAATCCAAAAAGATTCGACAATATCTAAGATTTCTTTACAAAATTCAAGGATTTACTGTCGCAACTCAAAGCTTGCAGGGTTGATAAATCGACGGAGGAGAAACAAATGGTTCTTACCATTCTCTCCAAGCTTGGTCCTAAATTCTTTGTATTTGTATCCACATTCCATACTGTCAGATTCGCCTCTGGATGCACCTAGAAGATGCCTTCTCTTGAGGACTTTATCGAATCCTTGACACAAGAGCAAACCAAGCTCATCAACATGGGCACAATCAAAGGCCCAAGGGCGCATGCACTCACTGTGCATGATGGTAGACACAAATATTATAAATCTAAAGATAAATATAAGAGGAAAAATCATGCACATATGAATAAGGAAGGGTACACAAAACCCTTCATCGATGCCTCCGGATCCAAAGGAGAAAAGGGAAGAAAAGGAGAGAAATGCATGTACTGTCACAAAGGATTCCATTCAAAATCCGCATGCATGCAAAAAAAAATAGTTTTGATGTATAAAATACTTCAGCAAAACAACCTTGGAGTTCGCATCCCCGAGGGTGAAAAGAAGAAGAAGCAAGAAGAACTGAATTCCAAGAAAGACAATTCTATCCATGCCTTGATTTCCATCAACTCCTCTCCCGATGCTTGGATCATAGATTCAGGAGAATCACATCACATGGCTACCTCAGAAGAAGTATATTCTTTGTTGGATGCATGCAAAGGTCCTCCTATTATGATGGGGGACAACTCTTCTATTGAAGTCACCAACAAAGGAAGGATTGAAGTCACCAACGGAAGCTTCGAGAACGTGCTGCATGTTTCCAAGATTTCTGTCAACCTATTCTCTGTGTATTAGATGACAAATTCAGGCACCAAAAATAAAGTAATATTCACACCAAATTCCGTGGACATCTATGACATGCAAACCAACTCCAGGGTTGCTACTGGTAAGGTAAATCATCAGTCTAGATTGTATACATTTTCTGAATTCATTGAACCTGATTCTGCTTTACTGCTTACTCATGTTGATGAAAGTAGTAGGATATGGCATGAAAGATTTGTACATTTGAATTTCAGATACATGCAATAGCTTAGCAAGCACAAATTTGTTGATGGTCTACCAGACATCCATTTCTCCAAGGGAGTATGTGAGGGATGTGTTCTCGAGAAACACCCTCAAGAGAAATTCGACAAAGGAAAGTCCCAGCGAGCTTCCGCACCTTTAGATCTAATCCACAGTGACCTTATGAGTCATTTTTCACATCCATCCATCAACAAAGCGAGGTTTGTTCTCATTTTTGTTGACGATTTCTCACGTTTTACATGGATCTACTTTCTCAGGCAAAAATCTGAGGTCTTTCAACACCTCAAAGATTTCAAAGCTTTGGTTGAGACATAGTCCGGAAAGAAGATCAAAGTCCTCCAAACTGATAATGGGGGAGAGTATGTGAATCATGAGATTCATAATCTTTGCCATGAGGCAGGGATTCAGTTGCAGCATACAGTTCCCTACACTCCGCAGCAAAATAGAGTTGCTGAGCAGAAAAATAGATCTCTAAAGGAGATGACATCTTGCATGTTGCATGCAAAGTCACTACCACAGAGACTATAGGCCAAAGCACTTATCCAAAATAGATCTCCTCATAGATTTGTCAAGGATAAGACCCCCTACGATTCTTGGAGTGGCCTCAAACCGGAAGTGACCCACTTTCACATTTTTGGTTCTCGTGCATGGGCCCAGATTCCCTCTGAAAAGAGGAAGGCACTTGATCCACAGAGCACTGAGTGCATTTTTGTTGGATACCCCAACGATGTGAAGGGATATCGACTTATTGATCTTTCCTCGGACTGAATCATCATTTAGCGTAGTGTCCAATTCGAGGAAAGTCTCTTGCATGTACCTCAACATCCGCATGCAGACACCTTATCTCTTCCACCTGTTCGAGATGATGAGGATGCACATGCCGAATCTTCTTTAGATGAGAGTTTTGATTTAGAGGACTTAGATGATTCATATTCAAATTCAGAGTCAGTACAATCGGATGCAAATTCAGAGCATCCAAATGCAGTTGCAGAGCCAGAGAAGAGGCCCAAGTGGGAAAAGACTACTCTTTAGGATGCAGGGGATCTCGTTGGTGATCCAACCGATACAAGGAGGACTCGATTTGATTTCAAGGAGACTCCTGTTGCACTCACTGCCACTGAACCATTGCCATCTAGGCATATTTTCTTGGTTTAGTATTCAGATCCACAGTCTTATGGCGAGGCTGTTGGAAATCCCTTTTGAGAATCTGCCATGCAGGAGGAGTGCAACTCCCTCCTCGAGAACCAGAATTGGGATCTGGTTACCCTTCCTTCTATGAGAAAACTTGTCATATGCAGATGGGTCTACAGGACCAAAAGCGCAGTGTATGGATAGATTAGCAGATACAAAGCCAGGCTTGTTTCCAAAGGCTTTCAACAGGTTCATGGTATTGACTATGATGAGACCTTTGCTCCAGTAGTGAAGATGGATTCCATTCGATTGGCCCTTTCCATTGCGGCAACCAAGGGATGGGAAGTCCATCAGATGAACGTGAAGAATGCATTTCTTCATGGTGATCTCTCTGAGGAGATCTACATGGAGCAGCCCCAGGGATTTATGCAGGACTCATCTTTGGTTTGTCGTCTGAAGAAGTCACTTTATGGCCTCAAGCAGGCTCCGAGGGCATGGTACGCCAAGATGGATTCCTACTTGTTGTCACATAACTTTGTACATTGTAAATCAGACCCGAATGTCTACATGCTCAGGATGGCTGATTCACTTCTACTTTTAGTTATGTATGTCGATGATTTGCTGATCACTGGTTGCTAGACTTCTCCGATTGTTGCAGTCAAGAGGATTCTTCATGACAGGTTTTTGATGACGAACATGGGTCTGCTACACTTCTTCCTTGAACTTGAGATCAGTCAAGATGCATCAAGCATCAAATTTTCTCAAGCCAAGTATGCACGAGATCTCCTTGAGATATTTCACATGACAGACTGCAAGTCTTCTTTGACTCCTTTCCTATCAGGAGTCAAACTTGAGGATGGCGGGGAGACTCCATTGGTTGACAACACATTGTATAGATAGCTAGTGGGGAGCTTGTTGTATCTCACACACTCCAAACCAGACCTCTCATATGCAGTTGGCGCAGTTTCCAGGTTCATGTAGGAGTCACATGAGCTACATTGGAAAGATGCAAAGTGTATCCTTCGATACGTACAGGGAACCATCACCTTTTCGATTCATTATGCAGAATACTCTACATTATATCTCATTGGGTTTACTGATTCCGACTGGGCTAGCGATAGCATTAATCCCAAGTCCACATTTGGTTACTCACTCAATCTTGGTTCCGGGCCTATCTATTGGTCAAGCAAGAAGCAAGCTGCCATTGCTCTATCTTCAGCCGAGGCAGAGTACAGAGGGGTAGTTAACATAACCATTTATGCTATGTGGCTACAACATTTTCTCACTGAGTTGGGCATTCAGTTTCATCGGCCGATCATCATCTGATGTGACAACCAGAGCACTCTGAAGTTCTGCATAGATCCAGTTTAGAGGCAGCAGATGAAGCACATCGAGATCCACATGCACTACATCCGGGACTTAGTACACAAGGGGATCATCGACTTACAATTCTGTCCTTCAGCAGAACAAACGACAAACATTTTCACCAAGACCTTCACTGAGCAGAAATTTTATTCTCTATGAGGTCGTCTTGGAGTGAAGGACACAGTTGCCTAGCAACTGTAGTTCTTCTTTTTACATACATTGTACCTTGAGGGGGGGGTTTTCCCATGAGGTTTTCCCTCTTTCCTCACTTTATTTTCAGTGTATCTTTTGTACTTGGGTACCTAACATGGCCTCGTTGTCGGGACCCAATCTTTATTTTCACCATAGTGATGTTTAGGGGGGGTGTTGGAGTTACTTCACACACACCTAGGATTTTTTTCCTAAGGTTTTTATTTGTTTATTAGTCATAATTAGTCATTATCCAGTCTCCTATATTTTAGGAGAGAATATTCCACCTGGAGAATATTCTCTTTCAGTTAACACTTCAGTTTGACTAGTTGAGTTGAGTTTAGATGTTGCATTGGGATCATCACCATGCAACATTGGGATCATCACCATGCTAATTCGACCTTGCCTTGGTATCATCACCAGAGTGGCGCATTAGCCTTGATTCCTTGAGTTAACTCCTCACTACTTTTTGTTCAGTCAGTTAACTGAAGACTAGTTGACTAGTTAACTCAACTAGGTGGCAGTTCACTCCCGTAATTGCCTAAGAGACTAGANTGCCATAGTGGTGGTCTAGAGTGATCTAGACACACACTATGGCAACTTGGTTCACCTCAAGTTGAAATCATTGAGTTATACAGAGTATATCATGTGTAAATTATTCATTATTCACAACGGTTAATGAGAATTCTTTCCATTCTTTCTCTCCTTATTCTTCTTTTTCCAATTCTCTCTGCAAATGTGTGTATCATTGTTTAGCTAGATCTATTCTATGCAGGTTCAACACATTTACATTTTTCCTGAAAATAAGAGATCCCAGTTGTTGCTAAGATTTGAGAGAGTTCTTCCAAACTAATTGTCACCTTCGAATTCATCTTTTCATTTGATAAAACTTGGTTCACACAAAGATGATGTCCACAAAGTTAGGATATTCTGATGGTGGTAAGAAAACAAAGGTTGTATTGTTTGGTTCTACGGAAGGCTCGAGTGGTCTTGCCTCCTGTCTTGCTATTACTGATGCTTCAATTTCTTGTTCTATAGTGCTCCTTGTTTTAGTCTCTTTTAGAGTCTGCTTTAGCTCTTTGGGTTGAGCTAGCTCCTATTTTTCAGTATTGGTCTGCGAAGCTTATGAGTGGAATGTTCCTTCCCCCAAAAAGGTCGGAAGGAACCTTGGTTATAAGGTCTGATTTAGAGTTAACGTATCTACCTTTTGGGTCTCTAGGTCTATTCATGAAAGTAAACAAAAAGAACAGGAAAAACTACCATTGGGTTTGGGGGAACCTGCTATGGCAGATGCACAGGTTCTTACCTCTCGAATTAAAGTTCCCTCGCCACCAATCTAACGCTAAGGTCTAGGAATGATCTATTTTCTAACTACTTCTTACCTTAAGACAACTCCCTGACAACGATGCCAAAAATGATGGGTGTTATATATGCACTAAAAACACAGTAAAAACCCTCAATTAAATTGTCAACTCAGGGTAAGTAAACTTAGAGTTGTAGCAAAATATATTCCAAAGGTAGAAGGGCTGGTAGGAGTGTAGCCTAACTAAGGAAGGTAGCTATCTAAGGCTAATCTACTCAAGCAAGCCTATCTAATGAGCAAACCCTACTAAGCAAATTAAAACTATGTAACCTAAGTACTTTTGGGCCAAGGATCGATGGATAGTTCTAAGAAAGCAAGTAAAAAAACCCTACTTGAAGCAAACTAGTTCATAACAATAAGAAAAAGAAACTATTAAGCATAAGAAAATAACCAAAGAAAATTACTTTAACTTCCCAACCTACATTCAATGAGTAACTACCCTATGAAAGAAAAATAAATAAGCAAGCAAAGACACCTAACTAACCTACTAAAGCAAGTAAACAAGCAAGCAAAGACAACTATCTAACCTACTAAAGCAATAGACAAGTAAGCAAAGACAACTAACTAACATACTAAAACAAATAGGCAAGTAAGCAAAGACAACTAACGAACCTACTAAAACAAATAGACAATTAACTACTGCAAGCAATCAAATTAAAACTTGTCATTGAAAAACTATCTAGCCTAAGAGGCAAGTGGACTATGTTCTTAACTCAAAACTATTTCTAATTCATGAAAGAAAATCTATCTTATTGAAAGCAAGAAAGACTAGCGACTAACCATTAATCTATAATAAACAAACTGTTCTCTAACCTATCAAAGAAAAAGACTATCTATCCTACAACAACAATAAAACTATTTCCTAAGTTATGAAAGCAAGAAACTATATCTTCTGAGCTATGAAAGCAGGAAAACTATCTCTTTTAATCTATGAAAGAAAGAAAACTATTATTTAACCTATGAAAACAAGAAATTAATCTGTTAACCTATGACGATTCAAATATAATGTTGGTGGTTGTGTGAATGTCTTCGGTGTCGGATGATATCTCGATGGCACTTGAAAACAAAGGACAATTCAAGCGGTATAAGCTCAATACTGATCTCAATAGCAAAGTGAAAGGTATGGATTAAACAATCCAATGAGAATTTAGCCATGACAAAAGCAATCATCAGTTACCCTGCATATTCATTTATTAACCATCAACAATATAACGAGATCATCATTGTACTTATATACTACCTAATAAAAACTAGATTCAACCATTAACTAAGAAATATAATTGCAATTTAATTCTAGAAAGAAAATTACATAAATTGGAAACTATGCTATATCTATTGTAACAATTCAAACTGCAATAAGAAAATGCTTAAAAATAGAAAACTAAAACATGGCATTAAAAAGTAAACTAACAACTACATTAATCAACAACTAGCTAAGCCAATTCTACATAAAAATGAAATAAGCAAGCTATGATTCAAAACTGAAATTGATCCTATCCATCCATCAAATCCTTGTCGAAGAATGCTCAAATAAAAACTTTGTTCTATTCTAATTAAAACTCTGTTTTAAACTTGATTCTAAAATCATAAATAAAGACGTAATCTAATATCTAACTACACATGGGGTTAGTCTAGGGATCTGCAGATCCATTCCTAACTACAAGATTAATTCATGCTAACACAATTCATCATACTAACCTGCAAAAGAGAGTCAAAACAAAAAAATGATAACAACAAACTAATTAACATAATAAAAATGCATGTACATGAAAATAAAGAGAACAACTAAACTATGAAATGCATAAACAAACACAAAGACAGTTACCAGACTGCTGGTGCCCCCCCCAGCAAGTCGTGGTCTCTTTCTAAAAGCACACCACGCGCTCAGCTAGATGAATTCACAATAAAAACTCAAAAACCCAGTTCTTATATAATATGGCAATGTAAAATGGCAAAACATAGTAAAAACATATTTCTACCTATCACACTGATGCTTCTGCTACTTAACAACTATATGACCACCTTGGTGGTATTTATAATGTTTACAGACCAAGTGGTTGACCACAGGAGGGTCGAACCACTTCTAAATTCGGAAATTTGCATTAAATGATGCCCTAACTGATAAAACAAAGCGATCCAATAATCACTCAACTGAACAACCAAAACTGAGTTGTCAGGAGCTCAGTAGCTGGAGGGGGCAAGCATGAACAAAACCCACGTTCCTGATTCGCCCATCACTGGCCGCTAATACCATAAATGCCAAGTCGCCCTCCATTTTTGTGCAATACGCAGTGCTGGACAGAGTGTCAGATCGGGTACCGGAAGGAGTGCTGGACTAAGTGTCGAAAGTAGAAACATGGTGCGTTTTTTCCCTGTAACACTAGAAAAACGTGAATTGGCTCTTGGTAATCATAAAACGTGATGAATTATACCCAATAATGACATTAAACATGGATCACACGTACCTCGTGGATATCATACCATTTTAACATAAAATTCTTTAAAATGATCCTTCAAAATATGAAAAACACATATGTACATGCTGCAAAAGTGTATAATAACTGTCATAAAAGTGATCATATCTCGGGCCCAAAAATCATATAGAGGGGTGATTATTTACAATGATGTGTACCTACCAGACTCAATAAACTAGGAAGTGTTTTATGAAACACCCATTGATAGACACCCTGAATCCATCTCCTTAAATATTTTGGAGTGAATAAGATTTGTGCCCTTCATCCGATTCAATAATTAAAGGTCCTATGCAGAGATTATCAAAATTTCCATGCTTCCCAAGTTCTTCCTTCCTTTTGACTATTTGAGTACAAGGTAGGTCACCTGAGGAAAAAATTATGTCTTCAGTTTTTTTTTTTTTTTCTTAATTTTATTTTTATCAAAAATGACTTTCATTTTCTCTTGTTATGCATGTAATTTCTCACTGACTTGTTCTCTATTCTAATGAACATATATAAGTTAGTTGATTCTCTGTTGGATATCATTTGGCTCTTTATATATTTCTTGTAGCATAATCATTACTAGAATCCGTAGGTGAACAAGACATGTGACATCAAATCCATAAACGAATTAGAAAGGGGAAGTTCTAGTAGAACTTTGAGTAGTTATTCTATATGCCCATAGGGCATACTTTTGTTGAGAATCCCATAACCTCTTTTTTATCATGAAATATTTTCTTAATTATCTTCATTAATTTTTTGTTTCACTATTTAACTAGCCCATTCCCTTATGGATAATAAGTTACAAAGTGTCCTAGAATTGTATTGTATCTTTAAAAAATGAAATAATAGCAACAAAAGAAAAAAAAAACTTTTGCATTATTAGTTACGATCTTCTTAGGACAACCAAATCTTTTCATGATATTTTCCTCCAAAAACTTCATAACCAAAACATTAGTAACATTTCTCACATGAATTGCTTCTATCCATATAGTAAAGTAGTTAGTGGTTGTCAATATCCATTTGTGTTGCCCATTGGAAGGAGGATGAATCTCTCAAAATGAAATCTAAACCTCACTACTGAAAAAGGGCTTGGAATTTAATGGGATTTAGAGGTAGAGGTGTAAACTTATGTTTACTAATGAATAAATAACATTCTATGCATTTCCTTATCTTCTTGTTCACTTAGGTGAATAGTGTAGACCAATAAAATCCACTTCTCAAGATCTTGTGGGAAAATTCTCTCCATGCACAACGACCTCCATAATATCCCTACTAATTCCCTAGTGTAATTTAGTGATTATGACATCAGTCTCCTCTTTAATAACATAAATAATCAAATTTCCGAATAGATATTTCCAATAAACATTACCCTCAATGATAAAATACTTGATTGTTTTCAACTTCAAATACCTAGCTTGATATTTCTCCAAGTGTGTAGGAAATTGAAGATTTTATGAAGAGTAAATGATATTAGCATACCATGGATATTTAGAAAACTTCTCGCTATTCTCTTGAGAATATTTAGGTGAATATGATACCTCTAACTAAGAACTATGGACATAAATTCTTTCAACATCTTGAGGGAAAACCATAGTTATAGCATTTATCCCCAAAACTTACAATTAAATTCAACCATGAGCTTTGCTAGACCCCGACCTTTAACATGTTTGGTTGGCTTGTATTCGAGGAAATTGTACTTTTAAATATTTGAAATCCACTTCGCCTTCTTCAATTGTTGTCTTGTTATCCAGGGATATCTTCAATAGTGGCATGAGGGAAAAAATCTATCACCTTCAAATGTAAGATATAATCACAAAAATATTTTAAAGATTTCACCAAAGAAAACACCTAATTTTCTATGATATTATACTTTAGGTCTACATCTCATAATGCCTTACTGAAAATTCCAATGGGTTGTTCATAGCTTTTTTTTTTTTGTAAGAGGACCATTGCAACAACATGTTCTAAATAAGAATGAAACACCATAAAATATTTTGTATAATTATGACATACCAACATTGATGCCTCCCTTAGGGCTCTTTTAATTTAATGAAAGGAATCCCTAGTGAATTTTGTCCATTTAACTTCATCTCCCTTCTTCAACATATTGGTAATTTCTCTAACAGTTTCCACAAATTTAGGGATAAATCTTCTAAGGAAATTGAATTTACCAAGAAAGGATTGTACCTCATGCTTATGCCTTGGGAAATTGATAACCTGAATAGCCTCCACTCTCTCAGGATCCATTCAAATGCCTTCTTTTGAAACATTGTGCTCTAATAATTTACCTTCAGTCATGGAAAACAAATATTTCTTTGGGTTAAGTGACAATCCATACCTCTTGCATTTCATGAAGACTTGTTGTAAATGTTTGAGGTGTTATTCCTTATATTTTGAGTAGATTGACATATCATCCACATAGATGACTATGGATCTATCTTTCTCATCAACAAAGGAAATCTCCATAGCTCGTTGAAATGTCACCCCTACATTCATTAAACCAAATGGAATCTTATCATACATAAAGGTTCCCCATAGAGTGGTAAATGTTGTCTTGAATCAATCTCCTTTATGAATAACGACTTGATTGTACCCTAAGAATATGTCCATGATGAATATTCTATGAGCAACTACCACATTTTGCATGATATGGTCCATTTTGGTAAATGATAGTTATCCTTTAGAGGTGATTGGTTAAGATTCCTAAAGTCCATGCACAAATGGATTTCACCATTCTTTTTCCAGATGGGCACTAAATTATCCAACCACTTAGAATACCTTAAATGAATAAAAGCATTAGCATCTCATAACTTCTTTAACTCTTTTTCTATCATGGGTAGAAGTAATGGACTCACATGTTTGAATTTTTTCCTATAGGGTTTCACTCCTTTTATAGGAATTTTGTGTTCCATTATTGAAGTATCATATGTATTTAAATATTCATAGTTACTCCATGCAAAAACATGAACACATTATCTAAAAATACTTATATACCTCTTTCTTTGTTCATCTGGAAATGAATTTGAAATCTTCAACATTTTTGGATGTTTAGGAGTACTAAGATTAACTTCTCCTATACCTTTTGATAGGGACTGTAATATTGGTTTTACGTCTACATCGTCTTGATTGAAAATATTTTCTAGTGGTATAATACCTCTAGTGATATAGTTGTTTATGATTGACAATGTTATGATTCCCTATCATATTGCATAGATTTTGGTTTTTTTCAACACTTTCTTCAATATGACCACTCTATTCATCCTTGTCTATATCAATATTTGTAGTAGCAAACTCATTAACCATTTCCAAAAACCTTTTGATTTGTTGGATATCTTCAAAAACTGACCAATTCTTAATATTGTCTAAAATAGATGGTGTGTGAAGCACTTCAACCTCATACTTCAGATGAGAAACATTTGGAGTTCTGAAGAGACTAGCTAATACAACTAATGAATTGACTTGCTAATTTGATTTCCTTGGAATTGAAGAGAAGTTAACAGTAGAGAGAATTTTTCCAATAAGCCCCAAACTTGATAACTATGAGCTCTCATCCTGGGATACTTTTTCTGGCATTTATTCTTTATCTAGTGAATTATTAGCTCAAAATCACCAAAATTGACAATATTTTGAATCTTTAGTCTCTTGGTTGCTTCAAATCCCAAGACTATGGTTTCATATTTAACAACATTCTTGGTTGCCTTGAATTATAATTTGTAATATAATGAAATATTTTCACTTGAAGGAGAAATGAATGATATATCATCCCCTTATCCATCTTTGGATGAGGCACTATCAATCTAGAGTATACAATAAGTGTCACACAACCAACAACCTCTCTAGGGAAAATGCTCAATATCCCATAACCATATTACATGTATAAAACAATATCCAATTACACATAAGAATATGACATACCTTTTGAAACTATAGATAGATATGTTGTACCTGATCACTGTAGACCTTCCTGGGAGCTTGCTTTCAAACTCTAGGGACCTGACATCCTCATACACTCAATTTTTCATGGCTTTTACAGATGTACATTCATTTTCCTTCTTCAGCCCGCGTATGTACGTGCCTTCCTCCATTGTAGCCTGCATATATACGCAACTTCCTCCACTGCAACCCATGTATACCTAAAAAACTAGGGGTTTTTCAAAAATTTTGCAACTCCAAAACTTTCGTCGTCAACCCTCCTTTGCTACCTTAGACTTTTGTAACTTCAGATGTATCAATGACTATCTGCAATAAAAGTTTCACAAATAATACATATTCAATGTCCTCATTAGATTATAATATGAGACCCTTGATCGCTTATTTATACTCTCCAAGTATCTTCCTCTAGGGTTATTTTCTAACTACTTTACCCAACTTCCTTATTTTAGGGCTAACCCACTTCTAACTACTTGTCCACTTATAACCACTTTATCCACAAATAATAAGTTCACTACTTCTAGTTGCAACTAATTTGTTTTTAATTATTTTCTTTTTGCAACAACTTAACTCGTGATTAACTCCTAGTAACAACCATTTTGACTAGTAAACTTCTTCTAGGAGCTTCTAGAACAAATTGACTACTTTGACCGTCTAGGGGATTCTAGATAACTCATGAGGGTTCTCCAACTTTACTAGTCCATATATCAATTGTGAATAACTACGCGGCGTACCACATATCACCAAAAATGGCACAACATGTACTATCCATCTAGAATAGTCTAACCTTTATATTCACTGACCTTCATGTCTTTATACCTCAAACAAACTTGGGTCCCTTACCCATACCTCCGGGGCTACCAGAAAGTACTACCAAACATACTCAAGGGTTGACATCAATATACAATATCACTCTCCAAGGGTTGACATAAATGACAACCAACTATCCATCAATCTAAACCAATTGTCCAACAAATGCCCCCTTTATCATTGATGGAAACAATTAGACATGGAAATAATCATGCTCATACTTCACATGTGATCATTGATCCTCATCAATGTTTCTATCTCTCCCCCTTTGACATCAATTGCAAAGGGTATCTACCTTTTTGGGGCTACTCCTCCTGACTGAACTCTCCTTGGGGCTACTCCCCCTATTTGCATTGTCCTTGATCTTTCTCTATGTTTCTAAGCTTCTGATTCCTCTCTCTCCCTGCATATGATTAATATATCCCCATTTGAAAAAGGGTATCACTCTAATGCAATGTTGATGGCATGTCTTCCAATGCTCCCTCTATGATCATCTCTATCATCCCTCCTCCTAGAATCATACCTTTATTATTATCTCTCTCTCTGACTTCTCTGAATGATCTTTCTACTTGTCTTCCTACTTTTGTTTCTCTCCCTTTGACTTCTCTGCTAGATGTTAGAACACTTGTAGGGATTCTTGCACCTGCTTCCTTTTGGAGTTTTTGTCCATTGGTGTTTCCTTGTGTAATCGTCTGACATATATAAAATGCATTCAAGAATAAGCATTCAAATATTCTTGTATCATTATCATCCATTATGAAAATATTCCTTAATCTCTAAACCACTCTCTGAATCAATCTCTAAACCACTCTTTGAACCAATCTATGAATCCATGCTCTCATCCACTGTGATATATTTTTCCAAATATGCTAATCCATCTCTATCCATATTGTCCATGACTATGCTACTTAACTATCCAAAATGTTGACCCATCTGTAATTGTACTATCATAAATTATTCACTTATGAAATTGATCATCAAATGTCAACTGTCTCCACTGGTCTTCTCTATTTGTAAAGAAAACTCTGCATATATGGAACACCATGTGTTGTAATTTCCCAACTGATCAATCTGTCATACTGTAATTCTACTAACTGATTGCTCTTAGTCTGTTTACTTGAACTATGTAAGATGATCAAAGGATGGTTCTCTGATCTATCTCAGCTACTGCATAGACCCCCCCTATCTCATATTCATATTAACTGGGAGTCTCCAAGCCAGATGGATCAGAATAATATCTTCTTTGATACAGAGTCATCTTCCTCTTCGTCTATAGAGTCATCATCTCTCTGAAATTTGAATTCTCCCTTTCTGCCTATGAATTGATCTTGCTCTATAATTCCTGAAAGTACAATCTCTTGAACTTGTTCTTTATTCATGTGTCCTTCTTTTCTTTCATTTATTCTCCAAACCTTTATGTATCTAACATCTTCCTTTTTCTCTGTATATGTGTATTCATCTCGTATTATTGTCAATCTTGCGATCTCTGGGACTGTTATTTGTTCACTTGTTCTTCTTGTTTTATTTTCCATACTTTCTTCTATATGATATCAATGTTTTCTTTTATGGAAGTATCGATCATGCTTCTACAATAACGATCTATGTGTCCACAATTATGGCATTTATAACATTTAATGTTATGTGGGGCCACATAAACATTTCTTGCTTGAACATTTCTTCCATAAGCCCTGCAATATGAAACCTTATGTCCTAAGTTAGTAAAATAAAAACAATTACCATAAAATAAATTTACAGACCTGAGAGTGGATTATCTTCTCTTTGTTGTTGTCCTTCTAAAATCATGCTTTGGTTGATCACGATCTTCTCTTCTATTGAATCCTTCATTATGAGTGAATCTTCTTGGTTTTTTGAATGTGGAAGGTATTCTTTGATGTCCATCTCTTATGTACTCTTCTTCTTGAGTCTTTTGTCCTTTTGGAAAATTCTTCTTTAAGGGATTGCATTCTTCCTTCTTTATAGAACCTTTCATGACTTCTGCATAAGTCTTAGGCTTCTCATTATTTTTCTTCTCTTGAAATCTAGAGGGATTCTCTTCAAATGTTGATGTGGATGTTTCTTTCTCTTCACCATTCATGTTGAGGTTGACGAATTTGACTCTTAGTGTGACAACTTCTTCTTCAAGCTTCTCAACCTCTTGTTCTGTCTTCATCATCTGAGACTTCATTAATTCTTCATTTCTCTTCATTTCTTCAAGTTGGATATTTAATGTGATTATTTCTTCTTCAAGTATTTTCTCTTCTTGACCAAACTCTGCCTCAAGCTAGTTTAGATCGTTATTTCTTTCCTTAAGATGATCTGTCAGTATATTCTCTCGGTTTTTTGCTTCTTCCTTCTGTGTTTCTATGTTGGCTTCCAAATACTGCTTTTGACCTTTGATATTTTCTTCGATATTTCTGGCTTCTTCTATCCGAGCTCTTAATTTCTTGATGAATTGTTGGGATTCTTCAAAAATATGAACACTTTCCTTTTGCTTCATCAATTCTTTCTTGAATGACATATTTTCTTCTCTTTCTTTCTTTATTTCCTCTAAAGAACTGATTAGTTCTGCTTCATGATTCTTTTATTTTTCAATCTCAGGATTATCTTCTATTTCATTAGGATTTTCTGTCTCATCACTTTAAATTTTCAAATAAAGTCATTCAATTTCAATATGTCTTCACTTTTCACAATTAAAGCAAAATAACTCACCTCTGTTGGCTTCTGTCACTTCACACTCTTTTGAATCTGAATCTGTCTAACATGATGAGCATATTTATTCATGTTTTGTACCTGTATATTCTTTAGAAAAATATGACTATGTGATGGGATAAGAATATATATCATGTAGCTTATCCTAAAATTCTTTAGCTGATGAGCACTTTCCAACCTTTTCTCTTACCGGATCAGGTAATCCTTCCCAAATGAAATCCATTGCTATTTTTCTATTCTTCTTCAATTCCTTATTAGTTGTAGTCTTTGTTTTCTTTGTAGCATTGTATCCTAGTATAACTGAATACCAAATATCATATCCCTGTGCCTTTAAAAATGTTCTTGTCCTTATGCTCCACATCTCATACTCTAGACCATTATGACCATTAAACATTGGTACTCCATTCTCAGTGCACTACATGATCTACCTTCCAGTTGTTAAATTGTTTCCTAAAGGAAATCACTCTGATACCAATTGTTGGATTATTGAGAGGGGGGGGGGAGGGGTGAATCAGTAATGAGAAATTTATGCCACTTGTTAATCCTTTTAACCACAATGTTTATTCTTTTAACTTATTCAACAATGTTCATCAATTCATCATCAATATATTATTTCATCATAAACATTAACATTCATCAAGGCATAATGAACAATAATAGTCACATCCACACAATACACAGTACACCGGTATTTTACTTGGAAACCCAATGGGGGAGAAAACCACAGAATGATTTTATTATATGTCAAATAATTGCATTCAAGGAAACACTGGATTCCTTTGTTTTCCATCTCCAACTAGAAGGAGGCTCCTACCTCCTAGTTTTCAGGCTACAACCCGAGGGAAGCTCGAACTCCCCAATTTTTTTGGCTCCAACTAGAAGGAGGCTATAACCCCCTATGTTCTCAAGCTACAATTGGAAGGTGGATACAACCACCTATCCTTTCCATGCCCTACCGCCCTGAAAGATAAATGCCAAATATAGAAAACCTGTCACTGTCACAACAACTTGTACCAACTTGTACCAATAACTTGTGACAAACTGTACCAACAACCTGTACAACCAACCTGTCACAACCTGTATCAATCAAATTGTACCAATCAACTTGTACTATAAACCATGTACATCAATCACTCACACAACCTATACCATCACAAGTGCATCAACTATGCACAACACATCTTCTCACAACAACCTGTCACATAAACCTCATCAACCAAATCAAATCTACTCACCAATATCAATCACCAAGACAAATCTCAACCATATGCACACTATCACCAAGATGTGCATCACCCAACTCTATTCACAAACAACAACAAGATGTACCAATATCAATATGTGCTTCTAAAAGTATACCAAGTCATATATGCCACATCATCCATAAACTATGTGCCAACAATACTACTAGCAAGTGCCTCTAGCAATGTACTAAACATGCACATATCACATGTCACCAACACTACTAGCGAGTGTCTCTAACAATGCACTATGCATGTACCAATCATGTTTCAATCAACACTATTAACAAGTGCCTCTAACAATGCTCTAAGCATGTACCAATAATGTGTCAATCAACAAGCCAAACTATGACTCATCAAGACATATCAACATCACCATACCATACATCAATTATATGTCTCAACATGTACCCAACATGTACATCAACCAAATATCAAATACATACACCAAGATATCCAACAATTAGTCCTCTAACAATACATCACACTACCATAAGCCAAATTCCATTAATCCGTACACAAAACCATGTGCCAATATTATGTAGTCAACCTATACCAATGACCTGTAATCATCTTGTACCAAACACTTGTTCCACCATTTACCAAAAGATATGTGGCATGTTTATACTGTAGCACACATATGTATGAAACTTGTATATACTGCAACACACGTATGTACTTGACCTTCCCTTTGTCAACCAACGTACACCTTCAATAAACTAGAGTTTCCATATTTTCTAAAACTCAAGCACTTTATTGCCTCTATCACATCAACATGTAACATGTCACTGTATCCAATTTGTAATTGTGTATCTATGTCTCTATAGTCATGTGCCATACATGTGAATACATTCATAATCATGTGTAATAAACCCTCGCATGGACTAGACATCAAACCATCACTGATATGCAACCTCAAATTACACCAACAACTTCACCAACACATCACAAAAAAAAAACCCTCAACCATGTACCGAGAAATACAAGATATGCCTCAACACTCAACCCAACAAGATGTAATAATAATGAATACCAAACATACTAGTGTTTCATTTTTGTAGATATAGCTCATACAATAATTTCCACACAACCGAAAACCTCTCTATGGAAAATCCTCAATCTCCCATAACCATATTACACATAGAAAACAATATCCAACTACACATAAGAACATGACATACCTTTTGAACCTGTAGATATATATGTTGTACTTGATCATTGTAGACCTTCCTGGGAGATTTCTTTCAGACTCTAGGGATATGGAATCCTCATAAACTCAAGTTTTCATGGAGTTTACAGATGTACGTTCTTTGTCCTTCTTCATCCCGCGTATGTATGTGCCTTCCTCCATTGCAGCCTGTGTATACCTCAAAATCTAGGTTTTTTTTAGAAATTCTGCAACTTTGAAACTTTCGTTGTCAACCCTCCTTTGCTACCTTAGACTTTTTTAACTTCATATGTATCAATGAGTACCTGCAATAAGAGTTTCAAAAATAATAGATATTCAATGTTCTCATTATATTATAATAGGAGACCCTTGCTCTCTTATTTATACTCTCCAAGTAGCTTCCTCTAGGGGTTATCTTCTAACTACTTTACCCATCTTGCTTCTTTTAGGGATAACCCACTTCTAACTACTTGTCCACTTATAACCACTTTATCCACAAATAGTAATTTCACCACTTCTAGTTGCAACTAATTTATTTTTAATTATTTTCTTTTTGGAACAACTTAACTCATTATTAACTCCTAGTAACAACCACTTTGACTAGTAAACTTCTTCTAGGAGCTTCTAGAATAAATTGACTTCTTTGACCATATAGGGGATCCTAGATAACTCATGAGGGTTCTCAAAATTTACCAAGCCATATCTCCTCAACCATGAGGAACTACGTGACATACCACACATAATCGGAAACAACACAACATGTACTATCCATCTAGAATAGTATAATCTGCATATTCACTAATCTTCATGCCTTTATACCTGAAACAAACTCGGATCCTTTACCCATACTTATGGGGATACTAAAAAGTAATACCAAACATACTCAAGGGTTGAAATCAATCTCTAAGGCTTGATATCAATATACAATATCACTCTCCAAGGGTTGACATCAATGACAACCAATTATCCAAACCAATTTTCCATCAATCTAAACCAATTGTCCAACAACAATAACTTTGTAGATCACATTGCAAATCAAATTGTAGATTGGGATTCATCACATTCATAAGTAAGAAAGTAAACACTATATGTACATAAATGACATCACACAATCATTAACCCTTGTAAGTATAAAATCATTACACATATAATGCATTTCAATAACATTAGGAGTAGAGTCAAAATATGTATATATCATCATCATCAAAAAATAATAAGTGGTTTCATCCAGAGTCTAGCTCCGTCTAGCACGAGGTACAAAAATAGGGGCTTCTATCCCATCTAGTTAGTCCTCCTTTTAATCATCCTCATTGGATGGGGTATCCCTTTATAAAGGCATCAAGGCTCCTATATCTAAGTCCCTAATACCTTGGCTAGCCATGGCCACTCTCCTTAGGAGAGGGCACCACTCAGGGTCTATCCCCATATAGTCATGCACTTGAGCATAATCAAGGTTCTACCAACCTCACCCTAAGAAACCATATAGAATTTAATCAATTCATTCATGGATATTTTCTATAAGACACCTCTCATCCTTCTATGGGTCCTTAATACTATCACTGAGCCATGATACCCTTTCCTCCTAGTCTTAGTAGTCTCACCTTCATTGTGCTCTAGATGACCTCATTAGTGCCACACCTACACATAAGTGCACCAAAGCGGTATTATTATCACATGTATATTATATTCAAATAAACATTTATCTATCAACTATGTTATATGTAAACATAAAAAATCACTCACCATCATGACCCCATACCTAGGCTAACTCACACATAAAAAAACACTCATCATCATGACCCCATGCTTCGTCATGAGTTGTCCTAGGTAACTCTCAGGCATATGCATAATCCATCCCCCTATATGGATACTTCTTTGAACTAAAAGCTCATCCCAATGTGATAATAAA
The DNA here is from genome assembly GCA_032191745.1 of Picea mariana. NCBI lineage: Eukaryota > Viridiplantae > Streptophyta > Pinopsida > Pinales > Pinaceae > Picea > Picea mariana. Next base: position 92,432 of record JASDQU010101724.1, on the reverse strand, counting down.
TCCATATTAATGATGTTTTGTTATGACCCAAGGGGGGGATATATGGGGTTAAATGTATATGAGATGAGCCCAAGGGGGGAATTTATGGGGCTAAATGTACATGTAATGTGTAAATGTATATGTAATAGGGTTGGCCTAATAGTAAAGGGGCCTCATGTGTAGTGTGTGAATAGGTATATATAGAGATCATATATTCATTATTGAGGACATGTGAATTTTGATTTATGAATGTATTTAGATATTTGGAGGAAGTTCTTCTATTCTTTAAGAAGCTATTGTGTAACTCATATCTCTTATCTATATTGGATTTTTTCTCCATGCTCACATTGTTGTACATGGTGTGTACTTCTGGTTTATATTGATATCTTAAGCATTTGGAAGATAAAATTTGGAATCAGAGCATCAATCGGTTTTTCTGCTTCAAGCGAGTCATCTTAGTATTTTATCTATAATTTATTTTCTGTGAAGTTTCAAACTATGAAATTTGTAGGATATTGAGAAAACATATCAAAGTTATCTTGGTTAAAAATTTTGGTTCTGGGTCATTTCACTTTCATAGATACATCATGTATAAAGTAGGAAATTTTACTATCCCTAAAATCAATCTCAAACAAGTCATTTTGGGAGTTTTGGGATAACTTTTCCTTAGTAGTGTTCCAGAAGGTGAAAATTTTAGAATAATTGTTCTTTATATTTTGATTTATATACCTAATTTTTCTTTATATTTTGATTAATATACCTAATTTTTCTTTATATTTTGATTTCTATGAACATTGTGTATATGGAAAAAAAAATCAAGCAAGATTCCCATAAGGTGTTACAAGAAAAAAAGGGATCCTAGAGATGATACACAGTGATGTGTATGGACCTATATATTATGTCTCATTTATACATGATATCTCTAGGAAAAGATGGGTGTGTTTCGTGAATAAGAAGCTTGAGGTTTTCATTAAATTCAAAGAGTTGAAGGTTTTTGTAGAAAACAAACATAGAGGAAAATAAAAGTGCTTGGGATGGATACTGGAGAAGGGTTATGTGGTAAATATTTTAAGCAATTTTGTAAATAGTGTAGAATAGCATGGAAAAATGCAACTCCATACACACCTCAACAGAATGGTGTAGTAGAAAGGATGAACATGATGCTAATGGAAAAGGAGAGAAGTATGCTCAATGGTGCAAGCATAGAATGAAAATTTTGGGCATGGGCAATAGATACAACATGTTATTTGATCAACTAATCATTTACATTAACATTGGTTGATAAGAATCTTCATGAGGCATGGACTAGTAAGAAGCCCTCTCTTTTACATTGATTTTTTGGTCGTGATGATTATGTGCATGTTTCGAAGGAGAAAAGAAGCAAGATGGACAATAAAGCAAACAAATGTGTCTTTATCAGTTATAAAGATGGAGTAAAAGGATACAAACTTTGGGATCTAGTAATGAGAAACACTTTTTATAGTCATTATGTGATCTTCAAATAATTTGAAAGTACTCTCAAGCATGGATATGAACCAAGAGAAGGAGAATGAAAGAAAACAAAGCTTGAGTTGGAGAATGGAGAATCTGACTCAATAAATGAACATGAATCATATGAATTAAATGAAGAGGAGGAACCATAGATGTTGGTATTGAGGAGATCTATTTGAGTAAGAAGGAAAATAGAAAGATATATTCCACCTAATTTTTGTTCTACCTATGCTTTGTCTAATATTGATGATGATCCTAGAACTATTAGCATTAAGGTAGTTGATTTTGAGCAAAGTAAACTCTAGAAGAAGGCCATTGTTGAAGAAATGGAAGCCTTGGAAAACAATGTGGCATGGGATATGGTTAAGTTTCCTAATAGAAGAAAACCTATTGGTAGAAAATGGGCATTCAAGAAGAAGATCAATGAAGAAAGAAGAGTGGAGAATTGTTAGGCTCACTTGGTAGGAAACAAATGTAATTCTTGGGTGGAGGGAATTAAGTTTAGTGAGTTTTTATCTCCTATTGAAAAATTGACTTCCATTAGATTTTGAAATATAACAAATGGATGTAAAAAAAAGGCTCCTACATAGGAACTTGGAAGAATAAATATACATGAAAGAATTTTAAGGATTCATAATGAAGGGTAAGAAGGAGCCGCTTTGCAAGATGAAATGTCCCTATATGGTTTAAAGCAACCCCCAAGAATATGGTATCAAAATTTTGACACTTACATACTAGGTTAGGGATTTCTGAGAAGCAAGGGTGATCATTGTGTGTATTCCAAGTAAGTTGGTGATCACTTTATTTATGTGGCACTATATGTTTGATGATATGTTGCTAATTGAAAACAACAAGGACATAATCAAAGAGGTTAAGTCTAGGTTATCCTGTAAGTTTGAAATGAAGGTTCTTAGTGCTACAAACTTTATTTTGGACACGAAGATTAAAAGAAATAGTGTAGATAGGAAACTTTGGTTAAACTAGAGGAAGTATATTGATACAATTTTGTAGAGGTTTAACATGTGAAAACATAAACCTTTTCAAGGTTATTATTCTTGTAGGTGCAATGTTATCTACAAAATAGTGTCCCAAGACATAGAAAGATGCAAAAGACATGTCCCTTTTTTCTTATGTCAGTGATGTTGGTAGGTAAATGTATTTCATGGTCCAAGCTAAGCTGGGAATTTACCATGCAATGGAAGTTTTGAGTAGATATATGTCAAAAATAGAGAAGAATCATTGGATGACTGTAAAGAGGGTCTTCGGGTATTTGAGTGGCACTACAGACTATGAAATCTTCTAGCAAGGAAGATTTGGACCAAATAGAGTGATAGATGTATAGGGATTTGTTGATGTAGACTAAGTTAGAGATCTTGATTGTAGAAGATATACAAGTGGTTATATGTTCAACCTATTCATAAGATTAATCAGTTGGATAAGCAAGAGATAGGTTGTAGTTTCACTTTCAATAATAGAATATCAATACATGGTAGAGAACCATGCAAGTAAGGAAGTTGTAAGGTTGCATAGATTGTGTATAGGTATTGTTGATTTTTGTATCTTAGAAGGTCTTTTTCATGTTTTTGATGTCTTATCATGGGGGGGCATAAAGTGGTCCCTAGGCACAACATTTATTTTATAAAGTTTAAGTGACTTTTTAATTTATGAGAGATAAATTGATTTTTAAGTTGTGTCAATGAGAGAATGAAACACAACCGTAGATCTTGAGAGGGATAGGATTTATTCTAGGCCATCAGATATAAAATAACTTCCTAACTCCATTATGAAGAGATAAAAAGGAGAACTAGAGAAAATACATTACATTATTCTTCATTTTGTTGAAAAGAGAGAGAGAGAGAGAGAGAGAGAGAGAGAGAGAGAGAGAGAGAGAGAGAGAGAGAGAGAGAGCAACAAGGGGGTGCTAATTCCAAGGAGATATTGGTGGCACAAATCCAAATATATTTCGAACATTTATTATTGTGTCATACAACATTGATTGTAGGGTCATACAGTATGGATTTGAGGGTCATACAACTCAGTTTTGTGCACACAATTTGAGGTATTGTTGGTACATCTTCCGAGGCACATTGTTGTACTAAAATCTGTATATAACCATACAAAAAGTACAAGAAATCAGGCATATAGATCAAGGGAATTAATTACAATTTTGTAGACCGTACAGGTCCATATAGGTCATACATGAAAACAACACAGTTTTCGAGAAGTCTTGGCACAATTTTCAAGGTGGTGTTCGACACGGTTTTCGATATAATTACAATGTATTTATTGTTCGAAATGATTTCTATAAACTCACAAATTTATGTGAGTTCATAATAAATTATCTCTCTCTTATATTAGTTTTCCCTTCTGGGTTTTTCCAAGGGCATTTTCCAGAAATACTTGTGTCATTTTATGTGTTTGTGTTCTTATTTTCTTCATCAATATCAGTAAATGATTCAATGTGTTTTCATTTATAAGTCCAGTTTTATATGGATTTGTGTAAGATCAAGTATTAAACTGTGATAAAAATTATTGAGACTGAAAACCATGATTGGGTCATAGAAAATTTGCATGGTATGGGCATTAATATTGAGAAGGGAAGCCAAAATTTGAAACTTGACACAAGGGTTTTCAAGCGAGTTGTAAGTTTGTTCAAAATAAAGAGGGTTGGGCCTTGTTATTAGTGGAGAAGGTCATATGTCTACAGGTTCAAGGGTTGAAGATAGATTGTAGGGGCAGAAAATTCCATCCCATGGAAAGAGAGGATAGTATTGTTGTTGGAGGAACAAGAGTTGTGGAACATTGTTGAGAAAAGTGTCACACTTCCTAATGACCCAACACTTTTGGCTGAGTATAACAAGAAAAATTTTAAATCCAAAAGGATTATCATTGATGCCATTAAATACCATGTTATTCCACATGTTAAAGGGAAAAATTATGCATTTGAGAAGTGAGCATATTTAACCAAGTTATACCAGAGTTCAAATGAGAACAAAAAATGGTATTAAGAGAAAAACTGAAAAGTATCAAGATGACCAAACTAATACAGTTACTTCATACCTTACCAAGATAATACAAGTTTGTGATGAGATAGGTGCAACTAGAGAGACCATAGAAGACCATGAGTTGGTAAGGATTGCCTTGAATGGCATGAAAAATCCATGGGAAGTCTTTGTTGAGGGAATATTGGCACGAGATAACTTTCCAAAATGGGATCGTATATGGTACGATTTTATCCAGGAGGAGACTCAAAGAGGATACTTGCATGCAGGCTCACAGAAGGGTGAAGAGGATGAAGAAAATGTTGCTCTTGCAAGTAATGCAAGGAAAGGAAAGAAACCTACCAAGATGAATGCATGAGGGGAGGATTCCTCTCAGGATGGAAGGAAGAAGGGCATGCGAAAATTCAAGTGCTTTGCATGTCACCATACTGGACACTATGCTAGTCAATGTCCAAACAATAAGAAGGGAAAGAAGAATGCACAGGTAGCAGCATCAACTGAGGTTGATGATTTTTCTTAGAGGTTCGAGAAGGAATTCCCTTTGATGACTTGTCTTTTAGGAAATGGCAGTTTTGTGTATGGGGACATTGAAGTATAGTTTGTGGACAATGGCGCATCTATCCACATGACTAGAATGAGGTCAGTGTTCCTCATATTTTCAAAGATAGACTCAAACTGCTATGTGGGTTGTGGGACTAGTACCAGACATACAATGAAGGGAGTTGGATGTGTGAGATTCCAACTAGAGTCAAGAGGATCTCTAGAGATGGCAGAGGGAGCTCCCGAGGGCACAACAACAATTCTTGGTGTCAGATATGAGAGGTTATATAGGTTGTTGGGAAATCCTGTGATTGGGTTCAAGGGGATATTGGATTCAAGGTCAGTGTATGTGATAGATGTTTGTGAGACTTCTTCCAGTACTTTCAGGATAATTTCATGGTATGATATGACACTAATGGAGGAGGATAAATGGTATTATAATCATAGTTCAACAACAGAGGTAGAAGGGCCTTCCAGTTCATAGGGAGCATCTACAAAGGCAGAGGACATGATTGACCATGGAGGAGGTGCTACCATAAATATTGTCATTGCTAAAAGGGAGTGTTGATTTTTGTATCTCGGTAGGTCTTGTTCATGTGTTTGATGTCTTAGCATGGGGGGGCATAAAGTGTTCCCTAGGCATAAACTTTATTTTATAAAGTTTAAATGATTTTTTAATTTTTGAGGGATAAAGTGATTTTTAAGTTGTGTCAATGAGAGATTAAAACACAATCATATATATTGAGAGGGATATGATTTAATATCAACCATCATATCTAAAATAACTTCCTAACTCCCTCATCAAGCAATAAAAAGGAGAACTAGGGAAAAGTCATTACAGTATTCTTCATTTTATTGAAGAGAGAGAGAGAGAGAGAGAGAGAGAGAGAGAGAGAGAGAGAGAGAGAGAGAGAGAGAGAGAGAGNAGTAGCAGCAAGGGGCACTAATTCCAAGGAGATATTGGTGGCATGAATCCCATGACATTTCCAACATTTATTATTGTATCGTACGACATTTATTGCAGGGTTGTATAGTATGGATTTGAGGGTCGTACAACTCAATTTTGTGCACATAAAATGAGGCACTATTGGTTTATATTTTGAGGCACATTGATACACTAAAATCCATATAGAAACGTACAACAAGTATAGGAAATCAGGCATATATGTCAAGAGCATTCGTTACTGTTGTGTAGACCATAGAGGACTGTACAGGAAATACAAGAAAACAACACAGTTTTCGACAAGTCTTGGCACAGTTTTCGAGATAAGTATAGTGTATTTATTGTTGGAAATGATCGTTGTAAACTGATAAATTTATGTGAGTTCATAATAAAATATCTCTCTTATATTGTTTTCCCTTCGAGGTTTTTCCAGGGGCATTGCCCAGAAATACTTGTGTCATTTTATGTGTTTGTATTCCTATTTTCTACATCAATATCAGTAAATGATTCGTTGTGTTTTCATTTATAAGTTTAGTTTTATATAAATTTATGTATGATCAAGTATTAAACTGTGATAAAACTTATTGAGACTGAAAATCATGATTGGGTCATAGACAATTTACAGGTATTGGGCTAGTACAAAAAGATATAAGGTTAGATTGGAATAGTGAAAGTGCAATATTTCTAACTTAGAACCCTACTTTTTTTAAACTTATGCTTATACTAAGAGAG
>JASDQU010101724.1:70700-85684 GCA_032191745.1 Picea mariana | reverse complement strand
GAGGGGGGGGGGGGTGGATGAATCAGTATAATTTACTCTTTAATTTAATTGAGAATTCATCCATAATTCATTAACTTTAAAATGGTAAATGCATGTAAACTCAAATCACAGTACATAGAGTTTAACTTGGAAACCCTTGCAGGAGAAAACCACAAAAAAATTATCTTTATAAATGTTTGTAGGCACCAACCTACTGTTACAAATATTATAGGCACCAAACTATTAGAGACACCAATCTCCTTAGCTAAGCACCAACTCAACAAGATATTATGTAGGCACCAACCTACTGGAGACACCAATTTCCGAAGTTCAAGACCAACTCAACAAGATATTGTGTAGGCACCAACCTATTGGAGACACCAATCTCCTAAGTTGAGCGCCAACTCAGTAAGACCTGTATAGACACCGATATAAGATATTCATACACATAGTACTTTTGACTTCACCTGCATGCTTCATACTTCATACATTTCACAACATCGTCATACCCTTAACTTTCATTTTCCAGAGTCTCTCCTTGCTTCATACCCTAGACATAGCTTCAAACCCTAGTCATATTTATCCTTCATGCCCTAGAAAACATCATAGCATCATTCCTAGAATATAATTCTGAACTACAACATCACAACCTCAAAACAATGCACTTTGTAACTATCATAGACCTCATCCTTCATAGCGCACCCTTAAAAATCCAAGGAAAAAATCCTCTTGCACATTTAGACCCCAAGAATACTCTCCAGGTTCTGTTGCGCACCTCAGATAATTTATGCTCACCTCATAATTGATCTTCTTCCTTGGATGCTCTACAAATGCACACATCTATCCTGGATTTTTAGTGTTTCTCTGCTCACTTTTAGGGCCGATCTATTAAGATTGGTTGGGTCGACCTGAACTTTTTTGCTGGGTTGTCTGACAAAAGAATTCATATCTCCTCATTCCTAAGGAGTTAGAGAGAATTCCACATGTTTTTGTAGAGGTCTCGGAATAATATTTCCAACAATATATATTATGCTCCCATTTGAGCTAGGTATTCAGAGCAAAAATGCCTTCAAATATAGAGAATCCAAACTAAGCATCAAAAATATAAAAAAAATATATTTCTAACAATATCCATCTTGCAATATTATCATGGACATATGTAGTCTCCCCATGTGTTTGACACCAATGATAACAATATTTCCAACAATCTCCCCCTTTGTCATTGATGGCAACCCTTAGTCAATTATGATATTCTCCCTATCTACAACTGTTTCTCTGTTTGCAACTTCCCCCCCTTTGACATCAATGGAAAATGGTTGCTCCCCTTGAGCTTGTGCTTCCCTTTATTGAAGAGATGAGAGAGATATCACTCCCATACAACATTTTTCTCCTTTGACATCATCAAGAACATATACATTGCTCAGGGTTATATTTGCATTTTCCACTAATGTTCTTGAACTTGGTTTCCTTATCTCACATCGTTTAGAATGAAGTGTGAGGTTGTAATCTTGATTACATATTTGACTAACACTTAAAAGATTATTTTTTAACCGTTCAACATACAAGACATTATGTTTTCTAGTATTTTAATTATCAATACTAACAATACATTTTCCAACTATCCTTGCAGAAGCATTATCCCCAATGGTAACATTGCCTCCTTGTTCTTATTTTAAGGTGATAAATTTGTTCTAATCCCATATCATGTGTTTTGAACATCCACTATCAATGTACCATTGGATTCCTTTGTCTTGAGCATACATTACAAGTCTACATTCTTCCTTCTTTGGTTCTTCTTCATTTATTTTCCACACCTTTGTGTATTCTTTTATATGCTTGGTAAGAGCATCTTATTCCCTATTTTGTTTAGGATACTTTATTATGTTGCTTCTAAATTCGTGTGATATGTGCATGTAGTTATTGTAATTATAGAACCCAATACTGTAATCAAGTAGAGGAGCAAGTGAATTGCAGTCTATCAACAAACCCATGAGAACTCCTGGTTTTGTTTCTCACATAATCATTATTTGATGTCTTATAAGAACCTCTATTTCTATCTCTCACATGATCACTTCTTGCATAAGCTCTACAATCTATTGCTTTATGACCAAAATTGTTGCAAGAAAAACAATAGCCAAGAAAGGGATTTTTGTACCGGGTTGTGAAAGGTCTTCTTGGTGGAACAACTCTTCTTAACTCATTCTTGTGAGAAGAATCATATTTATGTTGGTCATCATTTCCTTTCTTGTTGTTTCTTTCATTATTGATGGAGCCTTTGAGAATATTGGCATAGATTTTAGGCTTTTCTTCATTTTCCTTTTCTGATGGATTTGTGACCTTAGTGCTTGCATCTCCCTCATGGGTATTTTGTTTTTCCTCGTAGCCAAGACCTGTCTTGATGAATGGTGCCTTTGGAAACTAAGAATATTATCTAGTATTTCAGTACTCTTTCCAAACTTCAAGCTTTTATTCAACTGATCAATTGTTTTCTCTAGTTCCTTTCTTAATGAAACTATTTCAGCTTCTAGCTTCTCACAATTTTCTTCCTTTTCTTTTAGCTAGCTTCTCACCACTTTTTCTATCATTTTTTCCACTTCTAGTTGAAACAAAGTTACCAACTTAACGAGAAATCTCTAGAGTTCTTTTTTTTAGAGGTCACATTTTTTACCCCTGATTCAAAAAATGGTGCTACTGGTAGCACCCTTTTTGGGGGGGGTGGGGATGGGGTGGTTAAAATTTCGACTTATTTGACATTACAACCTTGAGAATCGATACCATTGCATACAAAACCCTTAAAATTGACCCTTAAATTGAAAAATGATGTTACCTATTAGCATCTGTTTTTTTTGTAATTAAAATTATGACCTAATTGAAATCGTGGCCTAGTCCCTGTGGTCTAGAGTAGTCAGTGAGGGAGTGCATTGTTAAGGCACTCCGTAAGTGAAAGTCATCGGTTCGAAACCCCTGGGGACACCTCTAAATCCATCCATGTTAAGGGTTGGTGTAGTCCAGGCCGGGTGCGATCCCCGAGTGATTTTGACGACTTAGATGCCCCTAGATCATGGAATCTCATCCACAGGCCAGTCCCGCAGGTCAGGGATAGTATAGCCAACATTTTTTTTTGAAATCGTGGCCTAGATGACTTATACCATCACAGATGAAAGCCTAAAAAATACTCCTAAATCTTACTTAAAAAATTATTTGTTAAATTAATTTCAGTTTTTTATAAAAGTTAAATAAATGGGAAAGAAAAAAACTTTGCAAACATATTCTTTTAAAAAAATAGGGAAAAAACACATTTAAAAAAAAAATCCAATTTAAAAACAAAATTAAGAAAAAGTTCAAAAACAAAATTAGCACTAAAAAAATTGATTTTTTTTTAAAACCCTATTTTTTTTTTTTTTTAAAAGAATTGTTTTGAAAAAGAAACTAAAAATACAACAAAAAATCACCCAAAATAGAAAAAAAAGCACAAAAAGAAATTTTAAAAATACAATTTTTTGGTGGGACATGGAGAGGTAGCGATGTCGAGCATCATCTCCCCTCCCCAAAACCCATAAATTAAATTGATTCATGGGTTTTGGGGAGGGTGGGCTATGTCGTCCATCGCCCCCTCCCCATGTCCCCATGAAATTTCACGGGGACATGGGGAGGGGACAATGCTCGAAATTGCCCCCCTTGCCCAAACCCATGGATTAAATAATTTATGGTTTTTGGGTAGCGGGAACGATGCTCGACATCGCCCCCTCCCCATGTACCCTTGAAAAATTGTATTTTTTAAAATTTTTGTGTATTTTTTTATGAAATTTTGTGTTTTTTTTAATGAAATTTTGTGTGTGTTTTTTTTAATGAAATTTTGTGGTTTTTTTTTTTTAATTTTCTTTTTCAAAAAAAATCTTTTAAAATTTTTGTTTCTTAATTTTTTTTTGTTTAATTTTTTTTTTAGAGTTTAGAAAACAAATTGTGTTCATTAATTTCTTTTTGTTTTTTTTGGAGTTTAAAAAAAAATTGATTTTTTTTAATGCTAATTTTTTTTGAACATTTTCTTTAAAAAAATAAATAAAAAATCGGGCTATGATTTTTTTTAAATGTGGATTTTTATTTTCTATTTTTTAAAAAAAACATGTTTACAAAGTTTTTTTCTTTCCCATTTATTTATTTTTTATTAAAACATATAACAATTTAATAAATAATTTTTGAAGTACCGATTTATGAGTCTTTTTTTAGGCTTTTATTTCTGATGGTAGAAGTTGTCTAGGCCATGATTTCAATTAGGTCATAATTTTAATTACAAAAAAAAACGATGCTACTAGGTAACATCACTTTTCGATTTAAAGGTCAATTTAAGGGTTTTGTCCGCAACAATATCGATTCTCAAGGTTGCAATTTCAAACAAGTCGGAATTTTAACCACGCCCCCAAAAAAGGGTGTGACCGGTAGCACCACTTTTTGATTTGGGGTTTGATTTTGGTGTTTTTGACCAAAAATACAAATATTTTGGGATCAAGTTCTTGTTTTGAGGTTACAATTCTCGTTAAGTTAGTAACTATGTTTTGGGTCTTCAAGATGATGGTTTTCTTCTATGTTTCTTCAAGATCATGATCCTTCTTTTCATGTTTCTACAATTTCTCCTTCTGCTTTATATTCTTTTCCCTAAGTCTGTCTATTTCTTATAAGGCACCAACAAGTTATGCTTCAAGATTCACTTACTCTAAATCCGGATTTTCTTTCTAATTGTCTTCATTTTCTTCATCCATGGGTTTTGTTTCCATGGTTATAGAGAGATATTATTCTCCATCATCTATATCTTCCCTTTCTTTTTATTTTCTAGGTCCTCCTTTTAGATTTATCACAAATTGTGCTTCTTCTGTCTCTGATTCATATCTAAAACAATCATCGGATATATCTTCATAAACTTTTTATAGCTTGTCCCAAATTTGTTTAGTTGATGTACATTGCATTACATTTATAGTCTCGGAATATGATAGGCCACTCAAGATGACATCTATTGTTTTTGCATTGTGTTCACTTCACTCCTTCCCAGATTCATCTATATAACATGTTGTGACTGACTCCCAGATACCAAACCTAAGGGCCATCAAATGTTCTTTATTCTTATACTCCATGATGCATTGTTTCTTCCATCGAACAAAGGATCTCTATTTGTAGGGAGGCCTTGCTTACAATCCATATGTGCTCGAGATATGCCTTCTAGTGGTCAAACTATTTCTAAAGGAACCTACTCTGATACCAATTTTTGAACTTATATTGTAAGGTACTAGATATATTATAATAGCTGAAAACAAAAATATTGCAAAGAATAACAACAAAACAACACGATATATGAAACCACAACACCAAAATAATACCTTTATTGATAAGAAACAATGTTCATTTGCCTCTTTGAGGGGGCAACCTCTAGCAGAGTAGTGCTCTATTACAATAATTCTCATGACAAAGACTTGTCTTGCCCTCGACTCCTATTTATACTAAATCTATCTACCAAAAGAATAATCTAGAGGAAGATATTCTAGAAGTGGAAGCGTCTATTAGGTCTTCTTACATTTGACTTATTCTTCCTTATTACTAGGCCTTATTAATATTTTCCTTTATTACATGGAAAATATATTATTCTACCTATGTGAGAGGTTAGGGAGGTCATGTCCCTAACATGCCCCCCCCTTAAAAAACAACCTTGTCCTCAAGGCTTGAGATGAGGAAATTGTTGTAGAATGGTAGTTGGGACCCAGGTGGCATCTACTGCAGTTGTATCTTTCCACTGTAGTTGAACTTCCTTGATGGTGCGTTGATAGAGACGATGCTCACGTTGGTTCAAGACTGCTTGTGGAAAGATTGTCTTGAGTTTGGCACTTAATTCCAATAATCTTCTTTAAGTAGGAGACATGAAGAAAAAGGATGGAGCTTAGAATGGCTGGGCAAAGCTAACTTAAAGGACACTTGTCCCATGCGCTTAAGAACTGTATAAGGACCATAAAATTTGGGTGCCAGTTTCTGACAATGGTCAGCCTTGAGTGAAGTCTTATTATAAGGTTGCATTCGAAGAAATACCTGGTCCTCTTCAACAAATTGACATTCTGAGCGACCTTGATCTACTTGTTGCTTCATGTGATTCTGAGCCATGACCAAATTCTCTTTGAGGGTACGTAGAACAACCTCTCGAACTGTAATATTTTGGACAACCGCCTGGACCTTCGAGACACTGGGCATGTATGAGAGAACTAAAGGCGAGTTGTGTCCATATACTGCTTCAAAAGGAGTCATGCAAGTAGTTGTATGGTAATAAGTGTTGTACCACCATTCATCTAGGGGTAACCATTGAGCCCACTTATTTTTCCTCTCAGATGCAAAACACCTCGAATATGTTTCCAAAAACTTTTTGAAAAATTCAGTTTGACCATCAGTCTAGGGATGATAGGTTGAGCTGAGATGAAATTGGGTGCCCTATAGCCTGAATAATTCTTGCCAAAAATTGTTGGTGAAAGTGGGATCTCGGTTAGAGACAATGGAATGAGGCATGCCATGAAGCTTGAAGATATAATCCATGAGAAGTTGAGCCATTGTGGATGTAGTGAATGGGTGTTGAAGAGCACAAAAATGAGAATATTTGGAAAGGCGATCAACGATCACCATGATGACAGATTTATTTCTCGATTTAGGTAAGACAACAATGAAATCCATAGAAATATCCCTCCAAATAGCGGGTGGAATTGGAAGCGGTTGTATTGTTCCCAGGGCTTTGACTATTTATCCCTTGTTGCGTTGACAAGCATCAGATTCCGCCACAAAGGTGTGGATGACCTGCTTCATACCATCCCAGAAAAAAGAACATTTGACCCTATCATAGGTTTTGGTAAACCCAAAATTTCCTGTTGTGGGTGTAGCATGAAGCTCGAAAAGAATCGTGGATTTAAGTTGCGACTATTTGCTTAAATACAAACGAAATTTGTAGAGAATATTTGAATTGTGCCGAGAGTACTTTGTGTTAATTTTTGAGCTATTATTAGGTTTCTTTTCAATTTACTAGATAACAATAACATAGGTAGGATCACTGAGAGAAACAAAATCACAAGATACACAACATTTATCCCGGGAAACCCTCATGGGGGAGAAAACCCAAAAAAAACTTCCTTAATATAGATAGCCAATACAATGCCAAGACAATAAACGAAAACACTTGAGAATATCTAACACTGAGAAATGTGCCTCTCTCTTCCTTCTTCTCCCAACTGTAGCTCTCCAAACTTGCGGACTTGATGAGTGAGTGAGATAATGAGGCACTAGCCTCCTTTATTTATACTAGTTGGCAGGTGTTGGAAAGGTGTCTCTTCACTAGGCAAGGCCAACTTCTCTTCTTAGTGGTTAAAACCACTTTAATTAGGCCTGGGGGCCGACTTCTTAATTTTCAAAATATAATTAGGGTTTGACCAATCCACAAAAGGGGATTTGGTCAAGTACAAATCCCAACATGATCAATCCACAAAAGGGAATTGATCTGATGAATAATAACTCAATAATAAATAGAATACTCTTTGCAGTTACAATATTTCAACACTCCCCCTTAACAAGAAGGGTATTCTACAACATCATCAGGAGAGAGAGAGGGAAACAACATCAACAATATCTGGAACACTGACTGGCATATCTATAAATCATAAAAAAAAATTCTCATCATCGATATCATCATCCACAAGAAGGAGCTGGAATGGCATCATCATCATCCACATCAACATGGATTAGTATAACACTAATACATCATCATCATCAATAACAACACACGGTTGATACAACATCAACAACAATAGCATCACATCACGAAGGCTGGAGCATCATCAACATCAACATTAAGCTGGAAATCTTTAGCACGAAACTGACATCTCATCAACATCAACACTAAGCTGGAAATATTCAGCACAAAGATGGCATCTCATCAACATCAACACGAAGTTGTAAATATTCATCATGAGACTGGCATCTCATCAACATCAGCATGAAGCTAGAAATCCTCAACACAAGGCTGGCATCACATCAAAATCAACACAAAGATGGGAATATTCAGCACAAGGCTGGCATCACATCAACATCAACATGAAGCTGGAAATATTTAGCACAAGGCTAGCATCACATCAACATCAGCACAAAGATGGAAATATTCAGCACAAGGCTGACATCAACACTACTCCCCCTTTCGAGGGAGGTCCTTTCAAACTATACCAATCTTGTCTCGAAAGTGCTCAAACTTTACACGAGACAGAGGCTTGGTCAACACATCTGCAACATGCTCATCCGTGCCAACCTAATGGAGCTTTAAAGCTCCCCTCTGCATCATATTATGAATGACGTGATATCATATCTCTATGTGCTTCAACTCATCATGGAACACATCATCTTTATACAACTTTGGTTATCACATAGGATCACAGTGGCTTCCATCTCCAGATCAAATAGATCTGTCAACAACATCCAAATCCATATGGATTCACAACTGGTGTAACATGCAACAATGTATTCCACTTCTATCTTGCTAAGAGAAATACTTGATTGCTTCCTACTCTGCCATGAGATCATGGTTGACCCCAGAATGAAATAACATCCTGCGGTACTCTTTCTGTCAAAGACACTTCCAACCCAATCTGAATCAGTATAACCACTCAGTCTGAAGTCATGATATCCATTATAACTAAGACCACAATCTAATGTACCCTTAAGGTACCTCATCACATGTTTTGCAGCAGCCAGGTGAACACGTCTGGGCTCTACCAGAAATTGACTCAAGGTGTTCACAACAAAACATATATCTAGCCTGGTGTTCGTTAGATACATCAACGATCCAATGATATATCTGTACAACGTAGCATCAATCAATTCTGACGAAGTTTCAACCAAGAGCTTCAACTTTGTTTCCATGGGTGTATTCATGGATTTGCACTCCAACATATCAAATCTCTTCGGTATTTCAACTGCATACTTCCCTTGGTTAAGGAAGATCTTCTATAGGCTCTGTCAGACCTCAAGACCTAATAAATAGTGCATTAGGCCAAGGTCTTTCATCTCAAATTATGTAGCGAGCTTCTTCTTACAATCTGTGATGAGATTTTCTTCATCTTGTCAAGAATACATCATCTACATATAGTAGTAACATTACTGGCTCATCATTCATAACCTTGAGATAAAGGTTAGAATCAACTTTACTCTTGGTAAAGCCCAAGCTCGTTAGGAAACTGTCAATTCTTCCATACCAATCTCTAGGAGCTTGCTTCAACACGTACAAAGATTCCTTCAACCGACATACATGAGTCTTTCTATCTTCAAACTTCAAATCAAATTTTCTCATTACATTGTACCAATCTCATACACTTGCTCAACTGCAACTCAATCTGCACAATCATGTCCTAGCTCTATGTGCTCTCTGCAGAGAAATATTTGTCTCACCGCTTGAGAGTATTTCCTCTCCTCTTTCTGCAACTATTCCTTCTGGAACTGGGATTCTGCACTTGCAGCTTCTCTAAGGCTGAGAATGATTGCTTCATCCTCACTGTGGATGCTGAAATCTGTGAGTAACTCCTCTTATTCTATCACGACAACAACTTCATCTGAAACTGAGAGTGGCTTAATAACTGATACTGAAGGTAGCTCTTCTTCTTTCATGGAGGTAACTCTATATTTTATCATAGTCATGTCTCCATGACCCAACTAATATACTGCACCAACTGCCACTCAATTTTAATTATGGGTATTTCTCCCCCTGCACCTCATACTATATATGAATCATGGTTGTTTTGGTTGTCTTCATGAATAATTGAAATATTTCTTCAATTACTGGAGTAAGTGTCTTGTCATAGTATTCTCCCTCTTGCTGGGAAAATCCTCCGGACACACATCAGGCTTTGTACATCTGCAACATGCTTGATCTGTTTAGATCAATATTGGTAGTCATTACTGACTTCTCTTCTAGTCTCATGGAAGAATCCATATCCTAGTCTTTATGAATGGCTTCCTTCTCTGTCACTGAAATAAGGGAATATTCCCAGGAGATTTCATATCTCCTAGAAATTTTTGAAGCTACGATCTAGTCTTCTCATGGCATCTGTCTCCCAATCCTGGAAGTTGTCTCTTCATCTGATCCTTTCTGAGATCAGGCTCACTCTCGATTTCTTTTGAGTCTACAAGGACTTCATCATCTCTTACAGGGTATACTTGGTGTTGAATACCAAGTCTAAATATGAAAATTTGATTCAAAATTCAAATGAGTTCTGCTTCCTGTCAAGGTGGCTTCATTATCCTTTGAACAAGTCTATTGTGAGTTCTTGTTCTAATTTTTGGTCATCTTTGGATCCTTCTGCTCCTTACAATCAATCTTCATATTAGATACTTTGGATTTCAAAAGATATCTTCTTCTTCATCTTCTTTGGTACATGATTGTATATGGTTATGTACATATTCAACTTCATGTCTCATCTAATCTGTTTCCTTTTGTAACATTCACTATAGCTTGCTTAGGGTTATCACCTGTGACCTGAAACAAGGTCAACAAAACAACAAGCAAGAATAATGATCTTTTGATAATAGTAAATAAAACAATAGCATTAACAATCGTCACAGTATCTCCTTTAGATATTTCACTTGTGACTTGTCTCAAACAAGGATCAAAAGTAAGAAATACAATACGAAATGAGATCAACACTCTTCTCATGTTGTGATGAAACATTCATCCAAGGTAAACTGGAATCAACACAAGAAGTTTCTCCTAGAGGAGATGTTAGTTATATCTGGTAAATGATTACATTAAGCATCTATCTTGATATGCTCACATGCTACCAAGTATAATACTTTTCAAAGACTGCTACTTCAACTACAATGTTTACTTGTAATGGGGTAGTTATTAACTTTGTCATGTGCAACTTTGAATCTTATCAACTTAATTAATCAAACCTGGAACCTGGAGTCTTGTCCTCAAGAATGAGTGTGTTTCTTTTCTTCCAAGTCTCCTTCACTCAAGATGACAAGTGTTTTCTTCGACCTGTCTTATGTACTAAGACAATATGCTATCTTGACAAAAAGTTGGGTTAGAGAATAAACTCTATGATCTAAACTTTAATCCATCTAATACCTTAACTTTAATTTTGACCAAAGGTTAGTATGATGGTCATAGCTTCAACATGAAACCTAGATCAAAATAATGTCATATCAAATAAATGCATATCAAAATAATCAAACCTAGGTTGCATTATTCCTCTGAATGTGTTGGATCTTAAGCTCCTTTTGGATCTATGATAAGATATCCCACAAATACCCTTTGAAGCTTAACAATTTAAACATATGTGAATACATACCTCTGATAGTATTTGCAGGTATTGGCACCATCTGGTAGCAACGGTAATAATTACCAACTCTTAAAAAATTCAAGGGTGACTGCAACTGGTACTGCAGTTGATACTTCAATTGATACTGCAACTTCAATTGATACTGCAACTGATTTTGAAACTACAACTGCAATTGCGACTGATTTTGAAACTACAACTGCAACTGCAACTTAGGGTTTTATGAGGAAACCCTAATTTTTCAAACTTCAAATTTTGAAATTCTGATCCAAGGGCTAGATGCGCTGAGTTGAGGCAAGTAAGTTGGTGCAGTCAGATTTATGAAAATCCAAATTTTACCCCTTCAAAATTGACCAGCGGAATTATGGATTGGTACTTCTGGTTTTCTGGTACTAGTGAAAACTAGGATTTCACTCTCCGGGAGTTCTATCCACTGAAAAAGTGTGTTGAAGGTTCCAAAGAGTTCTCTAGGCTAGGGCTCACTTTTCTTGATGATTTTTAGGCTGAAATTCCTCTTCAATAAAAAGCCCTAATTTTCTTGTACGACAACAAAGACATTTTTTTTCTTTATCCAGTGAAAGATGCTCTCTTCATCTTAGCTCTAATACCATGTTAATTTGTGAGCTATTATTAGGTTTCTTTTCAATTTACTAGATAACAATAGCATAGGTAGGATCACTAAGAGAAACACAATCACAAGATACATAACATTTATCCTAGGAAACCCTCATGGGGGAGAAAACCCAACAAAAACTTCCTTAATATAGATAGCCAATACAATGCCAATACAATAAACCAAAACACTAGAGACTATCCAAACTGAGAAATGTGCCTCTCTCTTCCTTCTTCTCCCAATTGCAGCTCTCCAAAATTGTGCACTTGATGAGTGAATGAGTGAGTGAGATAATGAGGCGCTAGCCTCCTTTATTTATACTAGCTGGTAGGCATTGGAAAGGTGTCTCTTCACTGGGCAGGGCCGACTTCTCTTCTTAGTGGTTAAAACCACTTTAATTAGACATGGGGGCTGACTTCTTAATTTGCATAATATAATTAGGGTTTGACCAATCCACAAAAGGGGATTTGGTCAAGTACAAAGCTCGACATGATCAACCCACAAAAGGGAATTGATCTGATGAATAATAACTCAATTATAAATATAATACTCTTTGCAGTTACAATATTTCAACACTTTGGAAAAACTGGAGAATTTTCTTGTAATTGTTTGATTAGACACGACAGTTTGGTGTCTTACAACAATTCATGGAGAACATCTTGGATCCAATATGGTACAATGAAGGATAGATAAAAGAGGGACCCTTCATCTTCATATTCCCTTGAAAGAGCGTCTGTAACCACATTTTATTTTCCTCTTTTGTAAATGATCTCATAATCATATCCAAATAGCTTGGTCACCCATTTTTGTTGCTTCAGGGATGAAAGTCGTTGCTCCAAAAAATACTTGAGGCTTTAATGATCTGTCTTAATTTCAAATAATTTCCCCAATAGATAAGGGTGTCAAAGATCCACAACATGCAAAATGACCATCATTTCCTTTTCATATATTTATTGGCTTGATGGCACTCCGACTGTTGTTTTCTAGTGAAGGCCAAAGGCCAGCCATATTGCATAAGAGAGACGCCAATTTATGTCCCTAAAGCATCACATTCCAGGACAAAGGTATTTCTGAAGTCAGGAAGGGCCAAGAAAAGAGTAGTGCACACAGAATCTTTCAAGGCTTGGAAGGAGTGATCAATTGTTGGATTCCAAATGAAATCATTCTTTTTAAGGAGAACAGTGAAAGGCGTCGCAATTTTTCCATAAATCTTAACAAGCTTTCGATAACAACCTGTTAAACTAAGAAACCTATGCAATCTCCTGAGATTCTTGGGATGAGGCAAATCCTTCATAGCTTCAATTTTCTTAGGATCCACCCTGACACCATCCTTGCCAAAAATATGACCCAAGTACTCCACTTTCGAGGCTCCAAAATCACATTTAGATTGTTTGAGGAAAAGTTGGTGTTGAGAGAGTAGATGAAGAACTTGATTCACATGGGAAAATATGGGTTATCCATGTTTTACTATACATTAGAATATCATCAAAGAAAACTAAGACAAAATGACAAAGAAAAGGACGAAAGCCATGATTCATGAGGCTCTGGAAAATGGAGGGAGAATTACACAAGACAAAGGGAATGACCAAGAAATCATAGTGGCCCTCATGAGTTCAAAAAGCAATCTTAGGAATGTCTTCCTCTTTCATACGTATCTTGTGGTAGACAGAGTGAAGATCAATTTTAGTAAAGAATTGGGCACTACTTGTTGGGTATGTGTTATATTCTTTGCACGAGTAGTAGTGTCTAAGCATATGCGCTGGGTGTGTAGGGGGGCGTGGGGGTCCTGGGGCAGTGCCCTCGGAAAAAAAAAATCTTCCTCGAGAAACGTGACACCTACCTCGGGAAATGTGTCATGTATTTAGGTGGTTTTTTTCGACACATGGTTTTTGCCAATGGTTTTCTATTTCCGGTTAAGGAATTAGGGTTTTGGACTAATCATTGGGTTAGGTTTTTGGATGCCGTTGGCTCCTATATGTATATTTTATTGTAAACAATGTAACACTATGAATGAATATAATATATGCTGGTTTTCCCGGTTTGGGTTTCCAGGGGAAAAATCTCTGTGTTATGTTTGTATTTTCCATTGTATCTTTTCTGTTCTTTTATGAATAGTTGTTTACAGTAGACATTATACAAGGTTAGAATTTACATTTGGTATCAGATCTTTATTGGCTTCAGGGGGACGCCTTTGTGGTCAAGGGTTTGGATCGGGACTGTGATAAGCCTTGTTACAGTGGGAGATCTGCGGTATTGTTTTTTAGGTGAAAAGAAATGGCAAGCAATTCAAAGATGGAGATCGAGAAGTTTAATGGGAAAAGTTTTGAGCTGTGGAAGCTCAAGATGGAAGATCTTTTGGTGGATAGAGATCAGTGGATCACGGTAGATCCAGGTATTGCACCTACAGGAACTTCTACAGATGACTGGAAAAAGATGGATCGGAAGGCAAAAAGCACAATCCGACTGTGTATCTCTGATTCAGTATTACTGAATGCGTCAGAGGAAGCTACAACCAAGGATTTATGGGAAAAGTTGGGGAAGTTGTATCAGTCTAAGTCCCTGGTAAATAAACTATTCCTGAGAAAGAAGTTGTATAACTTGAGGATGAGAGATGGAGACTTGGTGGAAGAGCATTTGAACGCCTTCAATACTGTGGTAAGTCAGTTAGTATCTGTTGAGATTAAAATTCCAGATGAAGATAAATGTACCAGTTTGTTGTGTTCTTTACCAGACTCGTGGGATAGTTTGGTTGTGGCCATAGGTAGTAATACAACTTCTTTGAAGTTGTAAGAAGTGGTCTCATCCTTGTTGTCGGAGGAGATGAGACGAAATAATATGGAAGGACATAGCACAGACACATTATTTGCAAGAGGACGTTCCCAGGAAAGAAATAGATCTAATTTCTCAAGTGGGAGATCTAAGTCTAAGGATAGATCTAAATCTCCTGGAAAGTTTGTAAGGGTATGTTGGAGGTGTGGAAAAGAAGGGCACTACAATAAGCAGTGTAGATCCAAAGTTGAGAAAAAGAAGGGATCTGAAGAATCTTCTTCTAC
>JASDQU010101724.1:45417-70559 GCA_032191745.1 Picea mariana | reverse complement strand
GAAATGCAAAGAACTCTAATAATAGCTTAAACCTTAACAACCTTTCAGCTTATACAAGCCACCTTCTTCTGTTCCAATAACAATTGCATCTTCTATAGTTTTTCCTTTAGGCCACATAAGAACTTCTCCATCTATGAAAACAACTCTGAAGCCTTTCTTATCTAAAGCTGAGATAGAAAGTAAGTTCTTTGTCAAACTTGGTACATATAGTACATCCTTCATCTTCATTGGGGTTCTTGAATCAAGTTTGTAATTTGACTCTCCAACACCTTTGATAGGGTACTGATAATCATCTCCAAGTGTAACTTTCTACGGAAATTTTTTTTTTCTGTAAGGCTAGAGAGAATGTCTCTTTGACCCGTCAAGTGCTTGGAAGCACCACTATATATGAGCCAAGTATCCTCACGAGGTGACACTGATCATGAGAGGGAAGAGATTAAGACATAATCTTCAATTTGTTCTTTAATCATCTTTGTGGGTGGATCTTCATCTTCAAATGTATGGGCATGGTGCCTTTTGTTTCTCTTCTTGTATTCTTGTCTTCTAGATGGACAATTTTTGGCAATATGTCCCATCTTATCACAATGGTAGCATTGATAAGAGGAGAAATATATTTCTCTTCTTTGACCTTTCTCAAACTTTTGGAATTTCTTTGGAGGGTGAGATTATTTATGTTGATGAGTCTCCTTATGGAAGTGAGACATCTTCTTTCCTCCTTTAGCATGAGAAGCTAGGGCTTGATATTCATCTCTTGATAGTACCACTTCTTGATTAGCTACTCTTGCTTCTTCTTGAATGCATTCTCCCCAAAGACTGCCAAATTGTAGTTTTTCCTTTCTGGCACAAATAGTTTGGATGAATGTATCCCAAGGTCTTGTGATACCATTAAGAACTGTCATTATTGTAGATTTTAACCTTGTACAATATTTACTGCAAATATATTTTCAGTAAAAGAACATAAAATATACAATGGCAAATACAAACATTACACAGAGATTTTTCCCCTGGAACCAAACCGGGAAAACCAACATATTATATATTCATTGATAGTGTTACATTGTTTACAATACAATATACATATAGGAGCTAGCGACATCCAAAACCCTAACCCAATGACCTGGATTAGTCAACAACCCTAATTCCTTAACTAGAAATAGAAAACCATCGACAAAGAAACCATGTGCCGAAAAACCACATAAATATGTGACATGTTTCCCAGGCAGAAAAGTTTTTCTCGAACCCCCACACGGGGGTATTTATCCTCCTTGCGCATCCGGCACAACACAAACACTACTACTCATGCAAAGAATATAACAAATACCCAACATTCTCCCACTTCTTGTTTTCTTTGCATACAGGGGGTTACATAGTCAACAATGCACATGGATCCTCTACACCAAGAGAACTTCTCGGTGCTCACAGATTTTTTTAATGAATCTACAACATTCTTCAAAGTGTCCACCTTCATCAACGATACTTTCTTTTCTTCAATCATGTCTCTTACAAAGTGATATTGAATACCAATATTCTTTGTCTTTGAATGATAAGCCGGGTTCTTCGCCATAAAAATTGCACTCTGACTATCACAATCTATCCTTACAACTTGTTGTACCAACCCAATACTTGAACACAATATTTGTAACCATACTACTTCCATACTTGCATGAGTGGCTACCATGTATTCAACTTCTATAGTTGAAAGTGCCACTACAACCTGTCTTTTTATCATCCAACTTATTTCTCCTCCAAACAGGTTAAACACATAACCACTTGTAGATCTCCTATGATCCAGATCTCCAGCCTAGTCTACATCCACAAATCTATGTATATCCACCACTCTGTCCAATCCTGGTCTTCCTTCGTAGCACAATCCATATCTAGTAGTGCCACAGAAATGCCTAAAAACCCTTTTTACTGCTGTCCAATGCTCCTTCCTTGGTTTTGACATATACCTGCTCAAAACTCCCACTGCATGTGCAATGTCCGGTTTAGTACAGACCATTGCATACATCAAACTACCAACTGCACTCGCATATGGAACACGAGACATGTCCTCCTCCTATTCCTGTGTCTTGGGACACTGATCCACATATAACTTTACCCCAACAGGAATAGGAACCTTGACTGATTTACATTCCTGCATATTAAACCTATGCAATATTGTCTCGACATATTTTCTCTGATTTAACCAAAGTTTCCTCTTTTTCCGATCTCTTTTAATTTCCATACCCAAAATGAAATTTGAGATCCTTCATGTCAAATTTAGAGGACAACTGAGTTTTCACATCTTGGATAATCTCCTTGTTGTTTCCTATCAACAACATGTCATCCACATACAAGAACAAATAAATCAAATGATCACCAATTAATTTAAAATACACACAATGACCCTCTTTGTTTCTTGTGAATCCAAGTCCCAACATATAAGTATCAAATTTTTGATACCACATCCTTGGTGATTGTTTTAAACCATACATGGACTTTTTCAGCTTGCATACTAGCTCGTTCTTTCCCTTCACAACATAACCTTCTGGTTGCTTCATATAGATTTATTCTTCCAGATCCCCATGTAGGAATGTTGTCTTCACATCCATTTGTTCTACTTCAAAATCAAATGCAACAACAAAAAATAACATAAATCTTATAGAAGTTAACTTGGAAACAAAAGAAAAAATCTCACCAAAATCAATTCCCTCAACCTGGGAATAACCCTTTGCTACTAACCAAGCTTTGTATTTCTCCACTTTTCCTTCTGCATTAAGATTCTTTTTAAATACCCATTTGTTTCCAATAGGATTTCTTCCAGTCGGCAACTACACTGCATTCCAAGCCTCATTCTTATCCAAAGCTTCCATTTCTTCGTCCATGGCCCTTTTCCAGAGATTTCCATCCTTTGAATCCACTGCCTCCCTGACAGTTCTAGGATCATCATCAGTAATAGACAAAGAAAAATCTGAACGGAAATCAGATGGAGGATACCTTTCCGGTAGCCTTCTATCTCGAACCGATCTCCTCAATACTGGAGTATGAAGATCTTCTTCTTCTGATTCATGTTCTTCTGTAGAGTCTGATTCATCATCCTTTAAATCAAACTCTATTTTCTCTAGTTCTTACTTACTTGGTAGGACTTCCTGTTTAACAACATCCTTCATTTCTCTAAATACCACATCTCAACTATACACTACCTTCTTAGTTTCTGGGTTCCAAATCTTATAACCTTTGAGACCATCTTTATATCCAATAAAGATAAAATTTTCAGCCTTCTTATCTAGCTTCTATTTTCCTTTGGAACATGAACATATGCATCATAACCAAATACCTTGAGATGTGTGAGAGAAGGTTCCTTACCAGTCCATACCTCTTGTGGATTCTTTTCATCCAATGCTGATGAGGGTGATCTATTGACCAGGTAACATGCAACACCCATTGCCTCTACCCATAATTCTTTCCCTAACCCGACACCACTGAGCATGCACCTTGATTTTTCCATTAACGTCTTGTTCATCCTTTCTGCAACTCCATTATGTTGAGGTGTATATGGAGTAGTCTTATGCCTTTCTATACCACAATTCTTACAAAATTCTTCAAATTCATTCCCTGAGAACTCTCCGCCATTATCTGTCCTCAACACCTTAATTATTTTCTCTGTTTGATTCTCAACAAGAGCCTTAAACTCTTTAAACCTATCAAAGACTTCATATTTCTTCCTGAGGAAATATATCCAAGTATTCCTCGAGAAGTCATCTATAAATGAGACATAGTACACATATTTTCCCAATGATGGGACCGACACAGGTCCAAAAACATCACTGTGAACTAGCTGTAAAATTCCTTCTACCCTCGTTGCACGAGAAGGGAATCTTACCCGATTCTACTTCCCATATACACAATGTTCACAGAAATAAAAATCCAGAGAGCAGTTAGACATACCTTCAACCATACCTTTACCGTGTAGTAGTTGAAGACCCTTCTCTCCAACATGCCCCAGTCTTTGATGCCACAACATAACCTTTTCTCTAGAGACTTTAGGACTTCTTTCTTCTTCAACTTCAATATCAGGAACAATGGAACTATTATACCCATCACTAATAGTGCTTCCTTGCAGCTTATATAGAGTTCCAAACCGAACTCCCTTCAACAACACCATTGCTCCTCGAATCATCCTGCAGGTTTACTTTTCAAATATTGTTTTTACCCTTGCATCATCCATTTTGATTACATAAATCAAGTTTCTAAACAAACCTAGGATGTGCAAAACACCAGGAAATGTTCTAATCCTTCCATCTATGAGCCTCAACTTGACTTTTCCTCGTCCTATGATTCTGGTTGTCGAATCATCACCTAAGAAAACATTACTTCCATCATACCTTTCATATTCGCAGAACCACTCCCTGTGGGGAGTCATATGAAAGGATGCACCAGAATCAACCAACCATGCCTCATGATCTGCATGTGTGCTTGAAGAAGCCAAGTACACATCCTCTCCTTCCTTGGAGGTCTTTTCTTTTGTAGAAGGAGATTCTTCAGATCTCTTTTTTTTTTCTCAAATTTGGATTTACACTGCTTCTTGTAGTGCCCTTATTTTCCACATTTCCAACATACCTTTACAAACTTTCTGGGAGATTTAGATCTACCCTTAGAGTTAGATCTCCCACTTGAGAACTTAGATCTATTTATTTTTTGGGAACGTCCTCTTGCAAATAATGTGTATGTGCTATGTCCTTCCATATTGTTTCGTCTCATCTCCTCCGACAACAAGGATGAGACCACTTCATCAAACTTCAAGGAAGTTGTATTACTACCTATGGCCACAACCATACTATCCCACGAGTCTGGTAAAGAACACAGTAAACTGATACATTTATCTTCATTAGAAAAATTAATCTCAACATATACTAACTAACTTACCATAGTATTGAAGGCGTTCAAATTCTATGCCACTGAGTCTCCATCTCTCATCCTTAGGTTATACAGCTTCTTTCTCAGGAATAGTTTATTTACTAGGGACTTAGACTAATACAACTTCCCCAACTTATCCCATAAATCCTTGGCTGTAGCTTCCTCTGACACATTCAGTAATACTGAATCTGAAAGACATAGTCAGATTGTGCTCTTTGCCTTTCGATCCAAATTTTTCCAATCATCTACTGAAGTTACTGTAGGTGCAGTACCTGGATCTACCGCGATCCATTGATCTCTATCCACCAACAGATCTTCCATATTGAGCGTCCACAACTTCGAATTGCTCGCCATTTCTTTTCACTTGAAGAATAAATACCATAGATCTCCCATAGTAACAAGGCTTATCACAGTCCCGAGCCAAACACTTGACCACAAAGGAATCCCCCTGAAGCCAACAAAGCTCTGATACCAAATGTAGATTTTAACCTTGTACAATATTTACTGCAAACAGATTTTTAGTAAAAGAACATAAAAGATACAATGGAAAATACAAACATTACATAGAGATTTTTCCCTTGGAAACCCAAACTAGGAAAACCAACATATTCTATATTCATTCATAGTGTTACATTGTTTACAATACAATATACATATAGGAGCCAACAACATCCAAAACCCTAACCCAATGACCTAGATTAGTCAACAACCCTAATTCCTTAACTGGAAATAGAAAACCATCGGCAAAGAAACCATGTGCCGAAAAACCACCTAAATATGTGACATGTTTCTCGAGGCAAAAAAACATTTCTCGGGGGGCGCTGCCCTCGAACCCCCGTGTAGGGGGGCTTTCACCCCCCCTCAAACCCCCCTGCGTGTTCGGTGCAATGCAAAAACTACTACTCATGCAAAGAATATAACACATACCCAACAATTATGAGTTCATCTTCATCTAGAGTATCTCCAATTGCTTCTAGCTGTTCCTTGAATTGAGATATTCTAGATAAATATTCATGGACTGTTGCTCCTTTTTGCATCTTTGTATTCTTGAGTTGAGTTCTCAAGTTCAACTTCCGGTTAATTTTATTTCCTTCATACATCCTGGTTAGGGCATCAAACATTTCTTTTGGAGTTTTCTTTGAATCCACTTGAGGGATCAAGTGATCTTTAATCAATTTTGCAATGGTTCTTTTAGCCCTAACCATGTCCTTCTGGTGTTTTTCTTTAGTTGTAGCATCGGTAGGTTCTAGTACATATTCTTTAATGAATATTTCTAGGTCATTCTCTTCAAGAATGAGTGAAATCCTATACTTCTAGGAACAAAAGTTATCCACACCTTCTAGCTTGTCAACAAGCTTGGTGTTTGCAGACATCTTGACCTGGAGCTGGGAAAATGACCAAAAAATTAAAGTGCTCAGAAATTAAATATGAACTTACTAGGAGGTGAACTAGGCTGAGGCAAGTAGGCTGGTGCAGTGAGATTTCAGAAAACCCAAATTTTTTCCCTTTCAAATTTGACCTGCGGAAATATGGACTCGTACTTCTGGTTTTCTGGTACTAGTGAAAAATAGGGTTTCACTTTTCAGGAGTTTTATCCACTAGAAAAGTGTGCTCAAGATACTAATGATTTCGCTAGGCTAGAGCGAACTTCCTTGATGAGTTTTAGGATGAAAATCATCTTCAACAAAAGCCCTGATTTTCTTGTATGACAACAATGATGTTTTTGCTTATCCAGTGAAAGGTTCTCTCTTCAACTTAGCTCTGATACCATGTTAAGTTTTGATATATTATTAAGTTTCTTTTCAATTTACTAGATAACAATAGCATATATATGATCATTGAGAGAAACACAATCACAAGATACACAACATTTATTCTGGGAAACCAAAATGGGGGAGAAAACCCAACAAAACTTCCTTAATATAGATGTCCAATACAATGCCAAGACAATAAACCAAAACACTAGAGAATATACAACACCGAGCAATGTGCCTCTCTCTTCCTTCTTCTCCCAATTGCAGCTCTCCAAAATTGTGCACTTGATGAGTGAATGAGTGAGTGAGATAATGAGGCGCTAGCCTCCTTTATTTATACTAGCTGACAGGCGCTAGAAAGGTGTCTCTTCATTGGGCAGGGCCAAATTCTCTTCTTAGTGGTTAAAACCACTTTAATTAGGCCTGGGGGCCCACTTCTTAATTAACATAATATATTTAGGGTTTGACCAATCCACAAAAGGGGATTGATTTGATGGATAATAACTCAATAATAAATAGAATACTCTTTGCAGTTACAATATTTCAACAACATCATCACCAAACTCCACATGAACCTTTAAGTCCTTCTTTGCCAGAATGCTAAAAAACTCTCGTGCCTCTGTCATATGATGATATGCACCACTATCCAAGAACTAAGCACCCCTCGTTGTTGTGCTAGTATAAAGGGAATAAATCATTGATTAATCCTTCTCAAACTTTGCTGCAAACTCATCAAGATACGTCTCTACTGATGTTGTTGTCTATGTCTTTTCATTACCCTTCTTCTTCTTCTTCAGACACCGAGATGCATAATTCCCATTCTTATGACATGAGAAACACTTGATTTTACTCAAGTTCTTCTTCTTCCCTGGCTGTGATGATCCTCCATCACTATTACCCTTCTTACTAGAACTCCTTCATTTTCCCTTCTTTGTCTTACTGACAAGGGACAAGTTCTCTTCAGTACCTCCTTTATTGCTTCCTTTAGACTCTTCCTGAATCTCTTCTTCGACGCAATCATCCCAAAGTCTCTCCCAATCTGGGAGATTCTCCCAAGAACAAACTCCTTTGACAAATGGTTCCCATGACTTAGGAAGACCATTCAATGCCACGTTCATGAGCTCTGCATCCTCTTTTTTCTCCCCTATGGTTGCAAGTTGATCATGCACCTGTGTGATCCTCATGAGATAACTGGTAACATTATCTGATCTAGACATATAAACCGATATGAGTTTATTCCTTGAGATCATCTTCCTATTCATGTTCTTTCTTTGGAATAAAATTACCAAGGCATCAAACATATCTTTGGTCGTCATATTCTCGATTAGGTTAGGAATCAAATGATCCTTCACTGACTCCAAGAGGAACCTCTCTACTTTGATATCCTTCTTGTTGTGAGCATCTAAAGATGTCGGATCTGTTGGTGGAGTAACTGCTTATCCACTAACTTCCAAAGGTCATACTCCTTAATGCCAAAGTAACTCTTGCTTTCCAAGATAGGAAGTTAGATTCTCTATCCAATCTGTCTTCAACTCTCAACGATGTTGCTGCCATCCCTAAGACCTGATGAACTGCTCTGGAAATAACCTGCCACTGGAAAACTACCCCTATACTGATCTGGCTTCCATTCAGAGCATGTGCTCTTATACCATGTTGGAATTTTTACTCCAACACATATGTACTTTGTTATATAATTATTTCCTTACTGCAATCAAATTATCATCTCACAAAACAAAAATACACTATTATCAATTAACTAATTACACAATTAATTAATAAAATAAATTTACTTTAATAATTCCTTTAACTAAAGTAAATTTAAAAGTAGAAGAATTTGGACAATTTCCACACGTCTAGACACATAGACCTATGCGAAAATACATGTCTGATGCTACCACTAACATCAACAAGCATCAACAATGGATAGCCAAGGTATTTCTAGGATTAAAAGATCCCCCTAGTGAGGTTTTGGGTTGTAGGATCATAAAGTCCCTGGGATATTCCAATGAATATACGGAGATCACTACGTTTTCTAAGATTCCCTTTGGTTTAATAGTTGACCTGTCAGCAAGTTGGAGTATGGTTGGGGTTTCCCTAAGGCTAGTGAGTCCTAAGGATTCCATGGTTTCTTGCGTCATGCATTAATGGGAACACCAAGGTCGATTAATGTGTTTCTAATGAGTTTATTATTAATCTTCACATAACTACCGGGCTACCAGGGTCAAAGTATTTGTCCGTGAGAACTCGCCCCATTATTAGGTCTGAAAGTTTACCCATAACATGGACAATTTGAGGGTCCTTATTTTTTCTACCAGGTTTCCTTAAACACAGTTCCCTTACTGCTTTCAAATAGATAGGAACATCTTTGATGGATTGGAACATTGGTATTTTAACACACATTCTTGAGTTCCCCCAAGAAGTTGAATTTAGTTTGATTAAGAGGTTTCTCTAGGTTTAATATTTCTGGATAGGGTGGGTTTTGAAGTTCAGGGTGGGAATTATCAACTTTGACAGGTTCATGAGATTGTTTTTGTTTTGGTTCTTCTTTTGAAACATCCTCATTCAAATCTTCAATATGAATAGGAGGTTGGTCCTTGGTTAATGTCTTCCCAGATCGAAGATGGATATCCTTGCAGTCCATGCAAGAGATGGAATAAGTAGGGTAGGAAGCAAGCCCGACAACTTGTGTTGATTGGCATAGCCTCCCGTTATTATGGTTAGGGATGGATTGTGAAGGTAATTGTGGTCAAGGAGGGGATAATGTGGATGCTTGCATCTATGGAGGGGGTAGAAGTTGCATGGCTGGCTATGGTATGGGATGTTGAGGGCCTCCTAAAGTGGGATTTCGATTTCTCCACCCCTATTGTCATAACTGGTTTGGAGGAGGAGACACCCATGATTGAGTTGGCAGACACCGTGTATGAGAAGTATACTACATGGAAGGGTTAGTCCAATGTGAATTGAAATACCGAGATTGGCCTTGAACCATACCTTGAGGTCTAGGTTGCCATGGTGACTTCTGAGAGAAAAAGCATAGTTGCTCTGGTTCCTCAACTTTCTGATAGATATCTTTCGGTCTTGGTAAATATGGACAGTTGAAAGTAGCATGGTACTCACTACATATTCCGCAAACCTCAATTTGGCCCAATGGGAATTCCTTCCACGGGTGTTTTATTCTACATTTTGGGCAAAAGATGACCAAATATCATTCTACCTCTTCTTTCTTCTTCTTCATTTGTAGTGTATCCAACTAGAAGCTCAAGGAACTAAGTATATCAGTCTTGAATTCCTTTAACATGTTCCCAATCTCTAGTCTTGCGACTCCACCCCCAACAGTCTTTCCAGTCCATGTTAATATTTTGCTAGTCCTCATTAATATTTCCCTTGGCCCTTTACCTCTTTTTGAAGTACCTCTGAAATATTTGCGATGAAGTTCCAAGATAACATCATATTATAATCGAGAAACATCTCCTCTTCCCATCATGTTGAGGAGTTCAATGAAATCATATCGAATTGCTCTAAAGAATAAGACACATCCTGTCTCAGGAGACAAATCTCCTTTCCTTTCCCTTTGCAAATTATAGTTGAACCTTTTGACGTAATCCTCAAGGATCTCAAATTCATGTTGTGTCATTCTGAAGCTTCCTCCCTTCTTTCTTTGTCTTTACAATAATCTTGGTACTTTTATAGGAATTTCGAAGTCATTTGGTCCTATGTGCAGATATTGTTCCTACCAAGGCCCATGAACTAGTGTAATGCAACGTTCTTGAGTGTGACAGGAAAAATTTTCAATTTCTGGGCATATGACATGTAATCATAACTTCTGCAAAGAACATCAAATTTGAAGAGGAAGGTATCAAGGTCTTATTTTGATAAACCATGAAAAATTGGCAAGCCTGAATGAGGGATATTCTTCATCTTGATTTCTTCATTATATCCTCTAATTGAAAATCTGAAGGTAGAGGTTTCTGCTTTGACATTTTTGTTTTCCATCTCCTTCCGAGGGCTGTCTTCTGCTTCTGAAGGTTCTTTATGAAAGATGAACTCTTGGAGGAGTATTGTTCACTGAACAACTCCTCTAAAGGTGGAACCTTTGTGTGCATAGAAACCTGTACAGTTTCAGATTCTTGAGTGGAGGTCTCGAGTCTCTTCTTGGAAAGAAAAATTCTTGTAGGTGACAAATAGTTTGGTTGGATGTTCTCCTTTCCCTCTTGAGATTGACCTACACTATTAGCTATTTGGGAATTTTTGGATGAACTAATGAATATACCTTGTTGATATCTAACTCTTTGCATAGAAAAGATTCGAAAAACATTATACACATTGTGTTGAAATAATGTAACTGCAAAGAGTATTCTTATTATTATTGATATATTATTTATAAGATTAATCCCCATTGTGGATTAATCATGTCGGTAATTGTATTAGGACCAAATCCCAATCGACACCATGTTGCCTTAAATAACTACAGAATGGAGCCTAATTGAACCATGAACTGAGCTTTAAAACATCTATATTTTATCAACAATCTCAATGATGCAAATCGATATAGGAAATGTAAATATCTAAGTATGATATTTAATAATATAAATGCATAATATACTACCCCCCTCTTGTTCTATGGAGGTTTATTTATACAAACATCAAGGTGGAAAGATGAAATCGAATCCCCAAAACTAGAACTGTTCATTACAAATTGGAAATCCATCCATAACAGAAAATCGGGGTAAACCCATATCAGAAAAACCTCCAAATCTACCAAACCATTTCGGATTTTGGAAAGCTACCCTTGAAATAATCAATTTGGATCCTTCTGTACAAAACCCATATCTTGGATTTTCAAGATTTGCTTCCATTACCTTGGAATTTGCGCTCGAAGTTTGATGTTTGGAAATTGCTGCTTATTTTGGGTTGAATTGTTAATCATGAGCTACATATTGGAGAATCAACCTGGGCACGTTTTGAATAGCATATAAGCATGTTGACGGGTCTAGGAGAAAAACCCATGTCTATGATTTCCTTCTAGATCTTTGGAACCATGGCGAACAACAACACGGGTTACAAGAACTCTATATGGGTTACATGAAAATCTATAGGTGCTTAAAACCATCATGAGTAACAAAAACATTCTTTAATCCTCCTAATTGATAAAAAAATGATGGGAAAATATTAGTAAACCAATAATATTACTTCATGGGCCTTTGGATGACCTTTATGACAAAAAATATGATGATTATGGCAAAAAGAGTGGTTTTGATGGGTTAAAAAGGGTTCATTGGAAATGCAAATGGCATCAAATTAGAGGCCCAACATCTCCCCCACACCTAATATATTGCGTTTCCTAATGCAATCAAAACATATAGCTAATGTCCTGGTGCATAAATTCATCAAAACTGGGCAAAATTTGATCAATGTTAAGAAATCTTGATTTTCCTGAAAGACAAGCTTATCTCGTGACATTGGTACCTCTAATGCTACACTCTAGTCTCTATGATATGGTTTTGTGCTTAAGTCCGCATTTCTATCATGTGTTGAAGGAATTTTGTTAGGCTTTTTATAGCACAAGTTGTAGGTTGGGAAAATCCCGACCCAACCACGGAACAAGTGCTACAACTTGGGAATCCGACACCCAATTTCACCTCGATGTAGGTCCCGCACTTCAAGGGTGACTAGGTCACTCTAGGGAGGTGATCTCGGTGACCCTAGGAGGATTGAGATGGATATGAAGATGGATGGAAATGAATCCCCTATAGGTCAAGTCAAAGTGGAGTGAAAGGTGGAAATAGATGCCTTGCAAGTAAGTAATTGTTGCCCCATAGGTATAATACTTCTCTGGAAGATTGTACCTGGCCGAGACACAAGAAAAGACACTTTGCAATAGTAATATGTTAGTTGGATCAACAAGTTAAGATTTCTGTTCCTAATTTTCAGAAATATATAACCGTATATATCAGTAAGAAAAAGGTACTATAAACTGCTCAATAAATGATAAAGATCAAGTAGAAAATGCAAGAGAAAAACTAGTAAATGACTAGCTAAACTCAAGATGAAAAACTAATACTCTTAGCATAAAAGATAAGGCTGTTGTAAACACTTGTCAGCAACAAATTATATCATCCTTATGGCTGTAAAATTCAATGTATTACAATAATAAAATCAGCCACCGAAATCTCCTCAAACTTTGCCAAAAAATGCGCTAGGACAAGGAGAGTAAGTGTGCAAATTTTGAGCAAAACCCAATGGTTGATAAGCAAGTTATTAAAGCAAGTAAGTTAGGGTTTTTGTAGCCCTAATGGCTGAAGATACAATTTTTTAATAGACGCAATAAGTATCCCCTATATGGGGACACCCTAGTAGCTGTGAGGTTCCCAAAGCACAAGGAAAACAATCCACTTTGCAAGAAGTAAAAATGACCAAAAATCACGTTTCCCAATGCAATATTTTATTTCTCCAATGCAATAAATCAATGACTAGTGCCTTTACTATTGGGTTTATGGAGTCACAAGGAGCTCAGAGAAGCTACCTCCTTTGGGGTGTAAGCCCTTTTACTCCCCAAGGCAAGTTTCTCTAAGCTAGGTTTTAAGCTAAGAGGGTGTATGCCCTTATACTTCTCTTAGCAAACCCTTAATCAATGAGATGAAGAAAATAAAAATGATGAAGGCTATGGTGGGAGTGTATTCCCTTATACTTCCCACCTAGATCCTATCATAACAATACTTGAACTTGAAAAATGATAGCAGTATAGTAGAAAACCATACCAAGATCAATAGAAATGCCAAGATAAATCACCACAAGAGTTAGAAAGCATCATACAAAGCTAACACTAGACCTTCCTCCATCAACCATTCATAAACATAGCCATAAAACAAGTGCATAAGAGATAAAAGAGCCAAGAGGGCCGAAATTTCAGACCAAGTCCTCTCACAAGAGGGAGAGTTATCTTTCAAATGAGATTTTATGATTTCTATTTATACAAAATTTATCTAACATAGCTTGTCCACAAATTAAGGAGTAAAACACAAGATTAGGGGTCAACAACCCTAATCTTGCCCCCTTAACAAAATAATATTAAACAATTCACTTAAAATTTCATCTTTTGCACAAATTAAACCCTAATTTAGGAGGACGTCACCCCTTTAGGAGACGTTTTTCCACTTTGAGGAAGTCGTTGGTGTTGGAGAAGCGTGGATGGGCCTCCAAAGGCCATGTGTCAAGCATCTAGGCACTTATACATGGTGAAGACTCTTCTCCTCCTCAAACTTCCATGTGTAAATGAGTGGCACCTCACCACCAAGCCCAAACCGCCCTATGTGACGTCATGTCTCTAGAAGTGACGTTTTGCCTCTCCTAGGCAAAACGTTTGGCATGTGGGGGCTAGGCTATGTTTTCCAAGTCATCTTTGAGGCCTTCCAAGTTTGATATCTCTCATCCGGCATGCAGGCCCTTGACATCCAACCTGTGGGCTTGTAGCCCTTTGGAAGCCCAAGCTAGGCTTGTTCTCCCAAAACTATCCACCAGCTAGGTCCTGCAAAGACAAATGAACATGCCCTCCAAGGATCTTAAGTCATAACATCATGATAAGTTAATCCAATCAATAAATAAGCCATCCAAGCATGTGCATCAATGATCACCATATCAAACAATTAACAACTCAAAGACACTATGCGACTTATCAAGATTAAGTATGGGAGGTTTGACGAGGTGTCCTATTGGGTAGATCTTGCCCTAGGTCAAGGAGAGCTTTCAGGAGGTCCCTCTCTAAGCCATGTGAAGTGCATGAGGTGGATGAGGTCAAGGCTCAATGGACATAGGGCTCATGACATACTAGGGGTCATAGTGTCTCATTCATGGGTGCCTTTGTAGAGGGTGTGTGGTACCTTCGTCCACAATGCACTTTTTCCAAGCTCATCATTTGCCTTTTATCTTTCTTTCTTTATATTTTATTTCATAATAGCATAAGGAGAGATTGAAGGTCATTGCCATGGTGTGGTGACCAGGTGGTGGCAATGTCACCCACAAATACCTAATGGAAATGAGAAGGTTGGCTCGTGATGAGACCCCTTTTCTCTTAGCCATGCAACTAAGAGTCATTACCCTGGTTTGGTGACTAGATGATGACAATGTCATACCACTAGATATCCATGGATGTGATAGGTCGGCTCGTGATGATACATCATATCATTCAACTAACCTTTTAAGCATTTTTTATTATATTGTGGGTCCCCTTTTATTCAAAGATAATCGTTTCATTTCTTTCTTGGGTGATCCCTGGGCGAAGCATCTGGAATGTTTATATAAGGATTTTATCTTTTACCCAACACCAACCCCTCTGGGCCTTTAGCCCCTTCTTCCCATAGAATGAGGGACAACCCCTTCTTGGGTCAATACACCCTAAAATCCCAAGAGATAAGGAGATGGAGGGGAATAATGATGGAAAATGGTAAGTATGGTCAGGAATGGTACAATGGCTCATTAAGGGATTTCCCAGTAGCAAACCCATTCCCAAAGAAGACCACTTAATAAGGCACAATGTCAACCACCAAGGTGAAGCAGGGCAAAATGCATAATGTCCAAGCACATATCATGAAATCTAGAGCAATCTAAGATACAATATAATCAGATGGCTTAGATATTGAAATGATGCTCACCATAATACTGACTTGTAACTCATGGAGAAAGGCCCATTGCCTTCCCAAAACCAATTGGTGTGGTGGATGCCATCTGTAAACCTGTGACCATTTGTGGTGGTGAGTGGGTTTTCCATCTGTGCAAAGGGTACTGCTGGTCATGTGGTCTCTTGGCACTCCATATTTGCAACCTGAGGGCCTAGAGACATCATCTCCTTAATTATCCACAAAATGGAGATAACAAGGCTCATCACCTAACAAAGGAAAGGGCATAGGTTTCTAAACCCCATTCTTAAAGGATTCGAGGTTCTCTAACTGAATGATGTGATCCCCTAAAACCAAACTCTTCAACCTTAGAACTTTGTGTCTAAGGAACAACAGATGGAATTTGAGGATGAGGTTAGCCAGCCCTCAGGAAATCTATTATAGTCATACCAAACTTTAGATGAAATCTGTGTGATATGGCCTTTCTCATCGCCTTCCATTAATGAGGCATTGTGAAATTGGTATCATAATCTAAAATATCATCACAACCATAAACATTGCAAATACTACCTCTGCTCCGATACTGTAATAATGATAGTATTTGTTGGTTGAACTATCAAAATGCCTCTTTCGATAGCAAGGTAAAGTGTTTAGTTCATCTTATGGTGGCCTAGCCACAACCCACTGCCTTGTCCCACAATTGTACACATGCTAATGAGAAATGAGTAAAAAATAATGTCTTTCGCTGATGTCTCTTTCTATTCCCACCACTAGTAAGCTCATAATCAATTTCAACAACCTCAGTATTGTGTTTACTTGTATATCGAGAGAAATACCTGTGGTGTCTCTTCTGTCCAGAATGTAAATTCTTTTGACTCTTATCAATTGAGTTCAGAAGAGTTTCATGTTGAGGTTCCTTTACACAGTTTGGCTCTTTCGGAAGGCACTTCAAGGATGTCTTTAACTTCCTGTACAACATCATTTATAGAACATGTTCTTTTGAAAACTGTGAGGTTACCTTTGCTGCCACCCAAAAAGGATGATTGAGACTGGGTATTGTTCGTAACATGCCTGGAATAAAGTGTACCATCCATGTTCTCACTAGTATGCTTTGCAGTTTTAACCGAATAGTCATTCTATCTCCTAATAGAGGACGCCGAATCAAACCCTGCCCCTGGTACTCTTTCAGGAACCAAAATATTTTGCTCTTTCAGTTCTTGTTTCTTGAAGCACATTTCTGTAACCATGACTAAGGGATAGGAGTTGAAACACTTGCATGTGTATAGGAGATATCCCCAAATTAAACTCAATGTTTGCACTCTCTGGTACAACAAAAACACTCTGTCTGAGTGTCGTCTGAGAAATACCATGCCCAAGAGAAATAACTTCACAGTCATTTATATTGTCCTGTGAAAGTTTCTGCTCAGAAACCTTTAAGCTCTCTTATGTTTAGCCAATTAACCAAGATTGACGCAGACGTCACCTTTTGCCTCGGCAAAGCTTCTGTGCTGACCTCCCAGTCTTAACGGATCGTTCTAACTTCACCTTCGAACCGAAGTGGCTCTTTCGATTCCTCACTAGAATCTTTGTTAAAAACCCAATTCACAGGTCCTTCTCTTTTCCCTCTGTCACAGCTTCTGCGTATACCTGGTCTCTTCCCGACCGAAATTTCGGGTTTCAGGGTTTCGCGATCCCTGTTGTCGAGAACCTCAACCTTCTCGATCCCCCGATCTCCGATATCCCGAAATGCCGGAACGACTTCAACGGTGGTTAGTCTCCGTGGCTACCTTTTGGTCCATGTGACCGCTATTTCATATGACCATAGTCCTAAGTCTTTCGCGATTTCGGGCTTTCGAATGCCGAAATGCATGGACCCTTTTGTCCTCAGGATTCTCGATCCTCCGAATCCCGATTTCCCAAAATGGTCTCCCTTTCGGGATTTTCCTTTGAAGACCTAGATTGTTGCCACGCGTCCCCTAGAGATGGACGGTCCTCGTCACTTCGCAGTTTCTGGAACTAAAATGCTTATGGATTCTCTCCCTTGGAACTCCCGAAGTTCCAATTCCCGACCTCCTATATGCTGAAATGACGTTAGCCGGCCCCACACCGGAGCTTTCCACATTATCGGGGTTTCAGACTTCGCGGTTCCGAACTATGTGTGCTTCCTGTCTTCAGGATTCACGAAACGCCAAATCCCGAAATGCCGATGGCTTCCGATCTCCACCACGTGTTCCAACCGATGGACGGTCCTCGATCATTCGCGATTTCGCGAAGTCAAATGCCGATGTCCTCCTGTCCTCCTGAATCTCGAAAATTTGACATGCGAAATGCCGACAGGCTCTTGATTATCGCCACGTGTCCCAACAGATGGACGGTCCAGATCAAGATCGGGGTTTCCACTATGAAGTGACCCGATCTCCTATCCTCTAGACTCCCGAAGTCCTAAATTCCGAAGTTTCGATATCCCGACGCCTTTCGGGACCTTCACTCTGCCTGTGAGAGTTTAACCCTCGTGCAACTCCAGTCAGATCCTACGGCTAACGGGTAACTAGGTGAGGATCCAACGACTCATGATCTCCTGAGCTTAGAAATCCAGGAAACAACCGTAACCTCCTTGCTTCTTTATCAGATCGGACGGCTGGCGGGATTTCACTAATCCTCTACAAAGAAAATTGATCATTTGTCTCTTCCCTTTGACAACTTAGCAAGTTCGAATCCTTTGGGGGTCTTCCACGACTTCCAACATTTCAAGAACCTCCTGCACGCATTCCTGGCGGCAACCCTCAGTCACTTCAGTGTTGAACACCTTTAACTCCGCGCACTCCTTGTAGCGACAAATCCTTCAACAACTTCTCAGGTTTCAAACCCTGGATTCAAGCTTGGTTTGTGCACATATTGCACGACTCCTGTGCCTAACTGCACCTTTGAGGGAATGAGAACAAAAGCTAATCTATCTGAGCTTTCAGAGATAAACCTCTGAACCCTTTTTGTCAATGCACTCCTTGCAGGAATCCTCGCTCAGATAGAGAAACAATTGAAACTCATTTCCTAACTCTTTCTCTCTCAGACTTCAAACATTTAACAAGAAATCATCCATACACATCATAACAAGAAAATGTATAACGGAAAGAGTAAAATTATGAACATACCATTCAACATACACATACAAGAAACAACTACAACGCCACGAATCTGAATTAAGACTTCTTCTATTAACTTAATCTCTGTACATGGGTGTTTTTCAATTACAGTTTCTCTGTTCCAGCTCTATATGCTCTCTTTTCTTCCTCTTGGAAATGTTCTTCACTACTTTGCTCTCAATTGGCATCCTCCTTCTATGTTACAATTACACAATGAGGGTGTCTATATCCGTTTTCCCTCCACTCCTAAAACTGTCAACTCTAAGAATTCAAAGCTACCTACTAACATAAATGCTTTCTACCTACTATGGACGAGAGCGGATCGCTCAAGGTCCTTTACAATATATAAGTATGCCTCTCCTTAACTATCACATTTATGTTTGGCGCATCTATCTTCAAAAGGTTTAGAATAATTTATCATGTGTCAAA
Organism: Picea mariana; assembly: GCA_032191745.1. Taxonomy (NCBI): domain Eukaryota; kingdom Viridiplantae; phylum Streptophyta; class Pinopsida; order Pinales; family Pinaceae; genus Picea; species Picea mariana. Next base: position 51,725 of record JASDQU010101724.1, on the reverse strand, counting down.
ATGTGTTGGCGCTTGTCCCACACTCGCTTGACATTGGCGATGCTCCTGCATCAAAGATGTTTCTGTCCTACCAACACACTAGCATGGATAGACTTCAAAAATAGTTGTCCTTGGTTTGGAGATGAAAATTGCGCCATTAATAGGCTTTGCTGTAAGATTTCCTTCGAAAGTTTTATAAATTGTGACACGTTACACATTTGCATCATCCACAAACCGAATAATTTGGTTGTTGGAAATCTCCCCACAATTTTAAGATGACAAATATGGTTTTGTTGGCTCCGAAGAATAAAATTGTAGGCCCTTTCTTATGCGCTTCCTTAACACATATAAGGCAAGATTTGACTTTGTTATTATATTTTTAGCTTGAGCCAGAAGAGGCTTTGAAATAGGAAACCATCTTCCAATGAACAAGGTTCTTGACAGACAGAACTAGGTCTCCTCATGACGCTGTAAATCTTTGGTGTGTGGGGTTTTGCAGGGTAAATCTTCCTTTGAGCTATTATCACTGCTAGTGGGGAACAAGGATTTCAGAAGTTTGGAGACAAAGTATGGGCAAATTCGAACTTATTTTGAATCCTGGTAGTGATTCAAAATAAGTGGGGTTCAAACGAAATGGTTAATGAGTATAGAGGTTGGTCATTTGATGCAATGATCGTGCATAAATGGAGCATTGATCATGGGTGGAAAAGTAATCATTGAACATGGTAGCTGAAAGATCATATGCAATGAACAAAATGGGTAAGGATATGGGATATAGGTATGGGATATGGGTAGAGTACATGTAAGTGGGATTATAGTATACATGGAATAGGATAAAAATACATATTATATGAATGAGCTCATAGAAATTAAGTTTTCCACGTTTTTAATAAACCAGAAGAAAAAAAAAATGGTTTCATTACCTCAACTTTACCTCATGTTGTATGTTGGAATGAAGTAGAAAAGGAAACCTAAGACTGTTGTTGCACCATGCTAAGACCACTGAATGCTTTGTTGCTGAACCAACTGAATTGCCAAATGCTGATGTAGAAGAGATGATAAAATGATGACATTGATGGTGTTGAGACTCATTATTTGCACAAGGGAAGGATGATGTTGCTGATGTAGACATGTAGAGTGATGGAGAGAAGAGACCATAGTTGCTTGGGAAGCTCTAGACCTTTATTCTGAAGCCAACTGTCACTGAATAAACCTAAATTTGGAAGACAACTTGGAAGAAGCATGCTACAGGTTGTCTCCTAACTATCATAGTGATCCTGTAACTGTAGAAATGTGACTGCTGAAATTGTTATTGAGGTTGACCATCTGTAGATTCATTGTCCTTGGAATACTAAAACACTGTCAAGATTAGAGTGAGCTGAAATTTTAAACTTTAAATATGATCATGTAAAAGTCCATGTGTTGAAAAATTAAAAGTGAAGCTCTAAAATTCTGGTTTTCAAACACATATGATGATCAACTGAACATAACTTATTCTTTATCTCTGATTTCATGCTACAAAAGAAAGAGTTATTCTACTCTGGAATGTTGTCATTTTGTGCAACATAGGATCATGGAGGTGCCGATGTAGGTTGCTGCTGAACAAGAAAAATAAATTGCTACTTTGAAGAATGTGAAAATGCTGCAAGATGTTGTTAATACCATAAATCATATAGTCTTCGTCCATATCCCCTTACTAGTACAATTCAATCTATGTGAATGGATTTACTTGGAGTCGAACATAGAAAGAAATCATTGGAGTACCAGTCAATAATGCAAACCGTTAACCAATGCGAGATGACCTACCATTAATGTCAATGGGCACCAAGGTACAAAAGTACATTCTAGCTGGTGTGAATGAATGTGTTGGAGTCGAACACCTATAGAATCCATTAGCCAAGGGTCATTGGTGTATTCCCTTGATGATAGCGTGAGAGCCTGCCATTAAGGCATGCAAGCCTCAAGGTACTTTTAAATATCTCTAATATTGACCCCAAATGATGTGTTGGAGTCGATGGGATGAGACTTGTCACAAGGCAGGCCTTAAGGAATTCCACATCATCCGAAACGAGCATAAAAAAAATTGATTTGAAGAACCATAAAACTTGAACCAACGTTAACTCATAGAACTTTATTGAGAGTTTTTCCCACCAATTTCTTGGTTTTCAAGCAAAACTCATGTCCAACTACGCCAATAAACTAGTTTTCACAGTTGAACTTATTTTTCTCTTTACTATTTTGTTCATTTGTTTACACTATCCTACTTTACTTGAAAAAGAAAGCGTTTTCTCAAGTGTAGGAGTATTTCCAATGCATCCATTTATGCAACATGATCTTTGTTAAACTCATATCCAAATTTGAAAAGTATACCTTGATGAGTACCAGGATATGTGATGCCAATTTATCTAGTGGAGATGGTGTCAAGAAGTGTTGGAGAATGGAGGAATGTTGTGGACTAATGACTGTTTGGAACCAAGCCTCAATGTAGTCTTTGTCTCCTTGGTCCTATTTGATTGTCATGCCATTGATTTCTTTGGAAAGCTGGTCATCACACTCCAGAATATACAAGGGATCTCGTGATAGGCATGCCAAAAATTCTTCAATCTCTGTCTCTAAGTGTTGCTCTTCATCAATTGTGGTCCATGGTTCTAGGATCTCCTCCAAATGTTGATAAGGATATCTAGAAAAAAATTATAATTTCTCCTCTTGTGGTGCATGTTCATGGACCCTTTGTTCTTCTACTACTACTTCTTGAGATGTATATTCATCCTTAGTGATGATTCTAGAGTGTGGACAAGGATTTGAGAAAATCCTTGTAATAAAATTTCCTCTTTTACTCAACAAGTCCCTGATCATCTTTAGCTCTCCTGGATGATCTAGAGCTCTTGCTCATAAATGGATTAGTATACGGGGGAATCTTACAACTCTTAAATAAAACTTTAAAGGAATAAATAAAATTGGCCAAAAGAAACAATTTCAAAAACAAGCTCATCATGTACTCGAATGCTCTCTCGCTACTGAGACCCTGCTGTCACCAAGTTATCCATTGACATGAGTTATTTTTTTCCTTTCCATGAATCAAACCAAAAGAAAACACACTTGCCTGAAAACACACTTGCATAAAAGGAAACAACAAGGCTTTGAAGAAACTCACGAAAGTGAATGCGTCAGGCTAGAACCCCTTCAAAAGTTCTGAAGTAAGGGCGCCTTTGTGTCTTACCACTTCTCCTCCCCCAAGTTGAAACTGTAGCTACAAAACAAAAAATTGTGAAAATAACTTACCCATGCTCTAATCCCTTGTAGTAACTCCTCGACAATGGCACCAAAAATGTTGGTCAAATTATATGCTAATTTCTGTTACACTTTATCATCAATCTGGGGGCGTAAGATTAGAGGTGCCAACACTGTATGCGCAGAGACTAGAACATGAAACTATCTAATCTATGGAAAATAACATGAAACTACACTAGAAAATCACAAGGAACCTATTCATCGGGTAGAAAAACAAAAAAGTGCCCTGTTGGCATAGGCTACAATCATTCACTCAAGCATGTCCTGAGCATTCATGTAAGCAACTCTAAGGGAAAATCTCGTTCCCACCTTTAAGTGAAACTCTTCTTATAATTGCAAAATCAAACTGGGCATGTAAAGAAAAATTAATCTATTCACACTTTGACAATTGGAAAAGGATTCATTGAGTCGATAATAAATAGTTTTAAAGGCTCAAGTTGTGAATCTTGCACCGAACTTAATCTAGTGTTCATCACAACAAAATAAACCGAGTTTTGTCATTTAAACTCTGATGAGATTTATGCTACCCGTAATCAAATCAATTTAATCACTAAGCTAAGAGAATAGAGGAAAATAATGGCAGAGAGAACGATCATTCCATACAATCATTTGCACACAAAGCTTATATCAAACTCAAACTTTGTAAAACTCACTCTGGAATCTGGGATGATGCCACCCTGTACTTCAAAACCAACAAATCTATTTCGAATTATGAGTGAAAGGTAATATAATCATAAATCACAATTGCCATGTAATGATTCAAGTTATGCCCAAATCATTACTTAATCAAACTCGAAAATAGAGATGTTGTCTGCAAAACAAAATTGTATGAGAATTGAGCTACATTTCTGGTGTATTCCAATGACGGGATTGAAATAGTTGCAGGGCTATATTGTTAACACAATTCCAGTCTATTGAAAAACTGTTATACTGAACGCAATTGGAGCATAAACAACCATGAAAATAATTACATAAAATAAACGAAAACAGAGTTGAATGAAACAAGGGAAATTAAAATAACACACTTGCAAAACTACGCTATTTGTACATGGAAACACTAGGCAGATTGGTGGGCCCTCCCAATCGACGTCCTGCTGCCTTAAACAACTACATAATGGAGTCTAATTGAATCGTGAATTGAGCTTTAAAACACCGATATTTGATTAACAATCTCAATGATGCAAATCGATACAGGGAATGGAAGTCTCCAAAATCTGATCTTTAATAATCTAAATGCATAATCCACTACCCCCCTCTTGTTTTATGGAGGTTTATTTATACAAACATCAAGGTGGAAAGATGAAATCAAATCCCCAAAACTAGAACTGTTCATTACAAATTGGAAATTCGGCCATAACCCATATTAAAAAAACCTCCAAATCTCCCAAACCATTTCGGATTTTGAAGAACTTCCTTGATGGTGTCAAATTTGGATCCTTCTGCACAAAACCCATATCTTGGATTTTCGAGATTCACTTCCATTACCTTGGAATTCACACCCGGAGTTTGTTGTCTAGACACTGCTGCTTATTTTTGGGTTGAATTGTTAATCAGAGCTAGAGACTTGGAGAATCGACTTGGGAACGTTTTGAATAGCATATAAGCATGTTTTGGGTTGAATTGTTAATCAGAGCTAGAGACTTGGAGAATCGACTTGGGAATGTTTTGAATAGCATATACGCATGTTGATGGTCTGGGATAAAAACCCATGTCCATGATTTCCTTCTAGAACTTTGGAACCATGACGAATATCAACGGGTTACCAGAACTCTATGTGGGTTACAGGAAAATATGTAGGTGCTTAACACCATGATTAGTAACAAAAACATTATTTAATCCTCCTAATTTATAAAAAATGATAGGAAAACATTAATAAACCAATAATATTAATTCATGAGCCTTAGAATGACCTTTATGACAAAAATGATGATGATTATGGAGAAAAGAGTGGTGTTGATGGGTTAAAAAGGTTTCACTGGCAATGCAAACAATGTCAAATTAGAGGCCCAACAGGTTCATGTACTTCAAGCTATAAGAATCAAAGCATGCTGTGTTTGTAAACAAAAATAAACTATCTCGATTTGCAAGCCACACAATTGTTAATTAGAAATTTAGACGTAGAGTTGCAACAACACGACGAGTTGCAGTAACAGGAGTTGCGACAACCAAAGTTACGACAATTAGAGTTATGGAAACCAGAGTTGCAACAAGAGTCACAACAACACGAGTTACAACAACACGAATCACAACAACCAGAATTGCAACAAGGGCAATATTAATGCTACATCAAAGTTTAAATACAAGAATCACTGGAAATAAATGATACTACAACTACACATTAACAAATCAAAAGTTCTACAATGTCAACATAGAGTGGCGGCAACAGAGTTGTACCAATGAGAAAATGCCAGAGTTGTAGCACTATGTTTTATAGAGGAATTGCTGAAAATAAAGAATGATGCTACAACTATTCACTCATAAATCAAGAAACAATACCTTGCAACGTTAGTACTAAGTTACAACAATCCAAAGTTACATTAATAGAGAACACTAGAGTTACAACAAGATGTTAGTGAAGGAATTGCTGGAAATAAATAAAAAGATAAAAATGAAGCTAAGACTACTTCTACAAATAGAAGATACAAACAATACCGATCTAAGGAGGGGGACCTACCTCCTTAGACAAGGTATTGGTCCTAAGAATGCAGTAGACGCTAAATGTTTAATACACAATCAATTGAACATGAAAGAAACAAAACTTTTATTAAATGAAAATGTGTGGCTCAATACTGTTAATGTTTATGTCATTATTATAGTTCTTTGCATTTCAATAGATAATAGCAACATAAGAACAAGATCACTAAGAAATACACATTCACAAGAGACACAACATTTATCGTGGGAAACCCTCTAGGGGAGGGAAAACCCAACAAAAATTCCTTAATATAAATAGCCAATACAATGCCAAGAGATCTTATACTAAAATAGAAATTCCTCTCCCAAGATATGCGCCACTCTCTCTCTCCTTTGCCGGTAAC
>JASDQU010101724.1:18555-28654 GCA_032191745.1 Picea mariana | reverse complement strand
AGATCATGAGGCATGGTTGATTGACTCTGGTGCATCCTTTCATATGACTCCCCACAGGGAGTGGTTCTGCCAATATGAAAAGTATGATGGAGGTAATGTTTTCTTAGGTAATGATTCGACAACCAAAATCATAGGAAGAGGAAGGGTCAAGTTGAGACTCATATATGGAAGGATTAGAACACTGCCTGGTGTTCTACACATCCCAGGTATGGCCATAAATTTGATTTCTATAAGCAAAATGGAAGATGCAGGGGTAAAAATAATTTTTGAAAAGGGAACTTGCAGGATGGTTCGAGGAGAAATGGTGTTGATGAAGGGAGTTTAGTTTGGAACTCTGTATAAGCTTCTAGGAAGCACTATTAGTGATGGGTGTAATAGCTCCATTGTTCCTGACATTGGAGTTGAAGAAGAAAGAAATCCTACAGTCTCTGGAGAAAAGGTTATGTTGTGGCATCAAAGACTGGGGCATATCGGAGAGAAGGGTCTTCGACTACTACACGATAAAGGTATGGTTGAAGGTATGTCTAACTGCTCTCTGGATTTTGATTTCTGTGAACATTGTCTATATGGGAAGCAGAATCAGGTAAGATTCCCCTCTGGTGCAACGAGGGCAGAAGGAATTTTACAACTAGTTCACAGTGATGTTTTTGGACCTGTATTGGTCCCATCATTGGAAAAATTTGTGTACTATGTCTCATTTATAGATGACTTCTTGAGGAAAACTTGGATATATTTCCTCAGGAAAAAATATGAAGTCTTTGACAGGTTTAAATATTTTAAGGCTCTTGTTGAGAATCAAATAGAGAAAAGAATTAAGGTGATGAGAACAGATAATGGCGAAGAGTTTCGCGGGAATGAATTTGAAGAATTATGTAAGAAGTGTGGTATAGCAAGGCAGAATACTACTCCATATACACCTCAACAGAATGGAGTTACAAAAAGGATGAATAGGACGCTGATGGAAAAATCAAGGTGCATGCTCAATGGTGTCGGGTTAGGGCAAGAATTCTGGGCAGAGGTAGTGGGTACTGCATGTTATCTGGTCAACAAATCACCCTCATCAGTGTTGGGTGACAAGATTCCACAAGAGGTATGGACTGGTAAGGAACCTTCTCTCACACATCTTAAGGTATTTGGCTGCAATGCATATGTTCATGTTCCAAAGGAAAACACGAGTAAGCTTGATAAGAAGGATGAAAAATGTATCTTTATTGGATATAAAGATGGTCTCAAAGGTTATAAGCTTTGGAACCCAGAAACTAAGAAGGTAGTGTAAAGACGAGATGTGGTATTTAGAGAAATTAAGGATGCTGTTAAACAGGAAGTCCTACCAAGTAAGGAAGAACCAGAGAAGATAGAGTTTGATTTAAAGGATGATGAAGCAGACTCTACAAAAGAACATGAATCAGAAGAAGAAGATCCTCATACTCCAGTATTGAGGAGATCGGATTGAGAAAGAAGGCTACCGGAAAGGTATAGTCCATCTGATTTTCGTTCAAATTTTTCTTTGTCTATTACTGATGATGATCCTAGAACTGTCAGGGAGGCAGTGGATTCAAAGGATGGAAATCTCTGGAAAAGGGCCATGGAAGAAGAAATGGCATCTTTGGATAAGAATGAGGCTTGGGATCTAGTGGAGTTTCCAACTGGAAGAAATCCCATTGGCAGCAAATGGGTATTTAAAAAGAAGCTGAATGCAGAAGGAAAAGTGGAGAAATACAAAGCTCGATTAGTAGCAAAGGGTTATTCCCAAGTTGAGGGAATTGATTTTGGTGAGATATTTTCTCCTGTTTCCAAGTTAACCTCTATAAGATTTATGTTATCTGTTGCTGTTGAAGTAGAACAGATGGATGTGAAGACAACATTCCTTCATGGGGATCTGGAAGAAGAAATATTTATGAAGCAACCAGAAAGTTATGTTGTGAAAGGAAAGAAGGAGCTGGTATGCAAGCTGAAAAAGTCCCTATATGGTTTAAAACAATCACCAAGGATGTGGTATCAAAAATTTGATACTTATATGCTGGGACTTGGCTTCACAAGAAGCAAAGAGGATCACTGTGTGTATTCTAAATTAATTGGTGATCATTTAATTTATTTGGTCTTGTATGTGGATGACATGTTGCTGATAGGAAACAACAAGGAGATTATCCGGGATGTTAAAACTCAATTGTCCTCTAAATTCGATATAAAGGATCTTGGTGCTTCAAATTTCATTTTGGGCATGGAAATTAAAAGAGATAAAAAAAAGAGGAAACTTTGGTTAAATCAGAGAAAATATGTCGAGACAATATTGCATAGGTTTAATATGCAGAAATGTAAACCGATCAAGGTTCCTATTCCTGTTGGTGTAAAGTTATCTGAGGATCAGTGTCCCAAGACACATGAAGAAGAAGAGGGCATGTCTCATGTTCCATATGTGAGTGCAGTTGGCAGTTTGATGTATGCAATGGTCTATACTAGACCGAACATTGCACATGCAGTGGGAGTTTTGAGCAGGTATATGTCAAAACCAGGGAAGGAGCATTGGACAACAGTAAAAAGGGTTTTTAGGTATTTATGTGGCACTGCTAGCTATGGATTGTGCTACGAAGGAACACCGGGATTGGACAGAGTAGTCGATATACATGGCTTTGTGGATGCAGAATGGGCTGGAGATTTGGATCGTAGGAGATCTACAAGAGGGTATGTGTTTAACCTGTTTGGAGAACCAATAAGTTGGATGAGAAAAAGATAGGCTGTAGTGGCACTTTCAACTACAGAATTTGAATACATGGCAGCCACTCATGCAAGTAAGGAAGCAATATGGTTACAAATATTGTGTTCAGGTATTGGGTTGGTACAACAAGCTGTAAGGATAGAGTGTGACAGTCAAAGTGCAATTTTTCTAGCAAAGAACCCTGCTTATCATTCAAAGACAAAGAACATTGATGTTCAATATCACTTTGTGAGAGACATGATTGAAGAAAAGAAAGTATCACTGATGAAGGTGGACACTTTGAAGAATGTTGCAGACTCATTAACAAAATCTGTGATCATTGAGAAGTTCTCTTGGTGTAGAGGATCCATGGGCATTGTTGCCTTGGGTTTTTGACTATGTAACCCTGTAACCCCATGTATGCAAAGAAAACAACAAGTGGGAGAATGTTGGGTATGTGTTATATTCTTTGCACAAGTAGTAGTTTCTGAGCGTATGCATCGGGTGCGCAGGGGGGTGGAGCCCCTTGCGCAGGGGTCCGGGGGCAGCGCCACCATAATTTTTTTTCTGCCTTGGGAAATGTGACACCTACCTCGAGAAACGTGTCATGTATTTAGTTGGTTTTTTTTGGCACATGGTTTTTGCCGATGGTTTTCTATTTTTGGTTAAGGAATTAGGGTTTTGGACTAATCCAGGTCATTGGGTTAGGGTTTTGGATGCCGCTGGCTCCTATATGTATATTGTATTGTAAACAATGTAAAACTATGAATGAATATAATATATGCTGGTTTTCCCAGTTTGGGTTTCCAGGGGAAAAATCTCTATGTAATGTTTGTATTTGCCATTGTATCTTTTCTGTTCTTTTCTAAATATCTATTTACAGTAGACATTGTACAAGGTTAGAATTTACACTACTTAATTCATCCAAGATATCATCAATGAAAGGGATGGGAAATTTGTCTTTGATGGTGAGTTTGTTAAGGGTGCAAAAGTCAGGACACATGTGCCAAAATACTTCTTTCTTAAGTACCATGACCACAAGAGAAGACTAGGAGCTAGTACTAGGACGGATAACATCCGCGACGAGCAATTCTTGAACATTTTTCTCAATTTCATATTTCTATGCAAAGGGATGACGATAAGGGAAAACAATGGTAGGAAGGATGTCGGGTATTAGGGGAATGGAATGATCATGAACACCACGGGAAGGGGGAATTCCTTTGAGAGTGGAAAAAATAGCTTGATGTTTGGAGATGATGGCTTGGAGGTCAGGATGCACGAAAGCTATATGAGTGGCATGAATGGAATGGAGTTGTGCAATAATTCCGGAATGAAATTTCTTGAGGAGATTTTCCATGCGATGGAAACTAATGATTTCAAGGGAGCCGACGGTGATGCCTTGAAACTTATACTATTGTCCCTCTTGACTGAATTGCATGGTTAATTCCTTAAAATCCATGAGAATGGGAACAAGAGTCTGTAACCATTCTGCACCAAGAACAGTGTCACAACTACCCATGTCGATAGAAAACATATGATATTTCATGTGGTACTGACCAATTTGGAGATGCACATTTTCACAACACCCCCCACATTTCATGAAACCTCCATTGGCAAACATAATTTGAAATTTGTTGGTTGCACGAATATAGCAATTAGTTTCTTGGGCAATGCGGGGATGAATAAAATTATGGGTGTTTCCACTGTCAATGAGGACGACAAACTTACGATGCTTATTGTAACCAATTATCTTGAGGGTTTGGGGAGCAGAGAATCCAGTGAGAGCATTTAGTTAAATGATTCGTTCAACTTCTGGGGTTCTGAGGGTAGAGTAATATTAGTTGGATCTGGTAACTTGACCATAGTGGGGGCCTCGACCGCTTCTTCTGAAACATCCTCAGAGATGTCCATAAAAATATTTTGTTCCTTACACTTATTCCCCAGAAATTATTTGTCATCACAATTATAACAAAGGCCTTTGAGTTGGCGTTCATCCATTCCTTCCCAGGTCATTTTCTAGATCTTCAATGGAGTGGAAGGAGCGGTTGGAGTAGTGGGTTTACGGTGTGGAAGAAAGGATGGTTTTCTAGTTTGAGAAGAGAACCTATTCTTCTTCCTTAGATATTTTAGTATATTCTACCCAACTATGAGGGCGATCCATGAGAACACGGGCATGAATCTCATCCTTGAGGCCACTGATACAACATTCCTAAAAAAAGTGCCAGACATGCCCTTGATGAGGAAAGCTAAGTGCTAAAAATAAGCTATACACTCTTCTATTGTGTCCAGATTGTTTCAACTTGGTCAAATGAACTAAATGCTGTGTGTTAGTGTCAAAGCATTCATAAATCTCTGCAAAAAATTGTGTCAAAGCCACATACCCTTGGCGAGAATTTTTTCTCCATTTTTACCATTGCCAACGTTCCATATCTATATGGAGAACACCATACCTAAGTTTGGCCAACTCATTGGTAATTCCATACAAATAGAAATAGTGTTCCATTTGAGTGACCCAAAAAATGGTATCCAAGCCATCAAATTTGTTCACCCCCATAGAAGGGGGATGCAGGTCCCGCTGAAAGTGGTTGAAAGGAAAAGAGGTGGACTGGGAGGATCCATGACCTTCAAAGCTATAAAGTGTGGAAGAAGAGAAGGGATATAGGGTGGTATTAAACAAGGTGGCCAATTTTTTCACTACATCCTAGCATTGCTGACACATGGCGGTCACTTGAGTGATGGATGTGGGAAGTGATTCGAGTGGAGCAAACTGGGAGTTGAGGTTACCAATACTATAAGAAATGGAAGAAATATCAATCCAGTTTTGGTTATTAGCTTTGTCCAAGGCAGTGAGAAGTTCTTCCCAATCTTGGTTGTGAGTTTAGGCCATGGGGGAAAGTGGGACCGCACAAAAATGGGTTACTGGTGAAAGGTACCACTACGATCAGTGAAAAGAGAGGAATTCAATGGGATAAGTGAAAAATATGGGTTTTGGGAAGGGGTCGAGTCCATGGGAAAAAAACCTTGCTAAAAAATGATGGGTATGATTGCGATTAGAACGAAGAGAGGAATCCAATGGGATAGGTCTCAAATAATGGTGCAGGTAGGAGCCAGACATTTTTTTACTCCTCCAGAGTTATACTTCGGTCTAAATAATACTTCACTGACAAATTGGCCAAATTATTAACAAGAATAAATGTGTAGGAATTTTGCAACCCGAATGCAGGAGGAAAGGTTGCATGGCAGTAGATATTGTTTGTTTTGCTTCTTCTTTGTTTCTGTCCCAAGGTTTAGGGTTTTTAGGGTATCTATAGACAAGGGTTTTTTCTGGTGCTATAGCTCTCTGATATATGTGAGGGGCCCAACACTAGTACTTGGCCTAATATCTCAAGGCACTAATTAAGGAGGCTAGACCGTGCCCTTAGCCATACTACCTGACTACCCAAGTACTAGAGAGTATCTTCCTGAGTGTTTTTTGTTAATGTTTATGCCATTATTATAGTTATTTGCATTTCAATAGATAAGAGCATCATAAGAACAAGATCACTGAGAAATACACATTCACAAGAGACACAACATTTATCCTGGGAAACCCTCTAGGGGAAGAAAACCCAGCAAAAACTTCCTTATCATAAATAGCTTATACAATGTTCAAGAGATAACTCAAACCAATACAGATAGTCCTCCCCAAGACATGTGCCACTCTTCTTCTCCTCTCTCTAATTGGTAATTGCATCTTGCCTCATAAGATAATGAGCAAGTGAGTTGTGTGTTAAAGTGAGGCGCTAGCCTCCCTATATATAAAAGACTGGCACGTGTGAAAGGGTTTCACTGGCAGGGCCGACCTCTCACTCTGGGTGGGTAAACCCACCTTTAATTTAATTCTGGGTCTCAATAATAACTGTTGGTGCCAACTTCTTGTTCTACCCATTATAATTGTCCAATGACCAATCCGCAAAAGGGGATTTGGTCCTAATACAATTACCGACATGATTAATCCACAATGGGGATTAATCCTAATAATAAAATAACAATAATAATAAGAACGCTCTTCGCAATTACATTATTTAAACACTCCCCCTTAACGATAAGGGTATTCTTCATCAGCATTAGGCGAGAGAGGTCTGCATCATCAGTGGCATCAGGAGGACAGTATCGTCAATATCATCTTGAAACATTGGCTAGCATATTTACGAGTCATCGAAAGTTTTCTTCATCGACAGCATCATCACTCTCGAAAGAATGCTATCATCATCTGCATCAAATATGTATCAGTAAAAAAATGATACCTCATCACAACACTAGGCTGGCAGTACTACATTGGCTCAATGTCACAGTTGTTAAGCTGGTAGCTCAGTGTCAGTCACATCTTTCTTTATGTCTAACAACTAGGTCAGAAGCAAGGAATATCATCATCTCGCTTTACGTCTAACAACTAGGTCAGAAGTGAGGAATCACAACATCATGCTTTATGTCTAACAACGAGGTTAGAAGCATAACTCATCTTGCTTTACGTCTAACAATGAGGTCAAAAGAAAGGAGCACATCAACATCTCACTTTACGTCTAACAATGAGGTCAGAAGCGAGGAATCATTTTGCTTTACATCTAACAGCTAGGTCAGAAGCAAGGAATCCACAACGTCATGCTTTACGTCTAACAACGAGGTCAGAAGAAATGACTCATCTTGCTTTATGTCTAACAGCGAGGTTAGAAGCAAGGAACACATAGCGTCATGCCTTACGTCTAACAACGAGGTCAGAAACAATGACTCATCTTGCTTTGCGTCTAACAACGAGGTCAGAAGCAAGGAACACACAGCGTCATGCTTTACGTCTAACAACGAGGTCAGAAGCAATGACTCATCTTGCTTTACGTCTAACAACGAGGTCAGAAGCAAGGAAAATATATATACTCCCCCTTTCAGGGAGGGTCCTCTCAGACTATACCAAGCTTATCTCAAAAGTGTTCAAACTTTACACGAGATAGAGGCTTAGTCAACACGTCAGCAACCTGTTCATCCGTGTTAATGTACTGGAGCTTCAAGGCTCCTCTCTGTACCATGTCGCGGATGAAATGATAGAGGATCTCTATGTGCTTCGACCTGTCATGGAATACAGGATTCTCTGTCATTTTTATGCAGCTTTGGTTGTCACATAGAATCGTGATTGCTCTCATCTCCAAGTCAAATAGGTCTGTCAGCAACTTTCGAAGCCATATAGCTTCACAAATAGCAGAACATGCGGCAATGTACTCTGCTTCCATTGTGCTGAGAGCAATACTGGATTGCTTCCTACTCCTCCACGAGATCATGGCTGATCCCAAACTGAAACAACATCCAAAAGTGATTTTTCTGTCTGCAATGCTTCCTGCCCAATCTGCATCAGTATATCCACTCAATGTGAAGTCATGATCTCCATCATAGCTGAGACCATAATCCATTGTACCTTTAAGGTACCTCATCACATGTTTTGTAGCCACTAGGTGAACACGTCTGGGCTCTACCAGAAACTAACTCAAGGTGTTCACTGCAAAACATATGTCTGGTCTGGTGTTCGTCAGGTACATTAGTGATCCAATAATCTGTCTGTACAGTGTGGCATCTATCAAGTCTGACGAAATATCGAACAACAACTTCAACTTCGCTTCCATGGGTGTATTCATGGGCTTACATTCTAGCATGTCGAATCTCTTTAATATTTCGACCTTGTTCTTCCCTTGGTTAAGGAAGATTCTTTCTGGACTCTGCCATACCTCAAGGGCTAAGAAGTAATGCATTAGACCAAGGTCTTTCATTTCAAATTCTGTGGCAAGTCTCTATTTACATTCATCGATGAGATTTTCTTCTCCAGTTAAGAATAAGTCATCCACATACAGTAGTAAGATTACTGGTTCATTATTCATAATTTTGAAGTAGAGATTTGAGTCTACTTTACTCTTGGTAAAGCCTAAGCTCGTCAAGAAACTGTCTATACGGCCATACCAAGCTCTGGGAGCTTGCTTCAATCCGTATAAGGCTTTGTTCAATGGGCAGACATGAGACTTCCTGTCTTCAACCTCAAATCCTTGGGGTTGCTCTATATACACTTCCTCTTCGATAACACCATTCACAAAAGTTGTCTTCACGTCCATCTGGTGCAGCTTCCATTTCATCTTGGTAGCAAGAGCTATAATGGTTTTGATCGAAGTGTATCTGGCCACAGGAGAAAATGTCTCTTCATAGTTAATACCTTCCTTTTGGGAAAATCCACGAGCGACAAATCTTGCTTTATATTTCTCAATACTTCCATCAACAACATGTTTTATTTTGAAGAGTCATTTTGATGATACCACATCCTTACTTTTTGGTCTGGGAACTATTTCCCATACATCATTCTTTATTATGGATTGGTATTCCTTTGTCATGGCATCTGCCCATTCCTTCTTTTGAATGGCCTCTTCAAAGCATGTAGGTTCTTCATCAAGTAGATTGCACATCAAAGCCGTGTAACTGGAGAATGGCTTTGGTCTTTTCACCTGTCTCGTGGTTCCTTCTGGAACACCATACTTCTCTCCATATTGAATAAGCTCTCTTGCCCAAGCAAGCTTTCTTTTATGGGAGAAGGTCATTTGAGGAGGTTCTTGAACTTCTGTTATATCATGATCTTCAGGAGTCTCCTCATCAGGGGAAGTTACGACTTCCATTATAGGTTCTACAGTTCTGGGAACTTCCCTCACGGATTATGTAGTCCTGGGATTTACAAGTTCCTCTTCATATACTTCTTCAAGCTGGCGTCTTCTTGATTTCTTAAGTGATGCTTATTCATCAAAGGTCACGTCCCTGCTGATCTCAATATGGAAGTGACCAGGTATGTAGATTCCGAAGGCCTTGGATATCTCACAGTATCCCACAAATATTCCCTTCTTTCCGAAGGGTTCCAGCTTGTTTCTTTTCTCTTTCGGTATATGAATAAACATTGGACAACCAAATATTTTGAGATGGCTTACCTCTGGCTTCTTTCCGGTAAACATTTCTTCTGGGGTATTGAACCCAAGTGCGCTATGGGATAATCTATTCTGCACATAAACAACTGCCATTGCTGCTTCTGCCCATAAGCACATAGGAAGATCTTGATCATGAATCATAGTCTTTACAACTTCCATAATTGTTTTGTTCTTCCTTTCAGCTACATCATTTTATTGAGGATTATAGGGAGTAGTGAGTTCAGTCTTGATCCCAATATCTCTGCAGAATTTCATGAACTCCTCTGAGGTATATTCTCCTCCATTATTTGACCTGGGTATCTTAATCTTTCTTTCGGAAAGATTCTCTATCAAGGCTTTAAATTCCTTGAATTTACTGAATACTTCATCTTTAGATTTTAAGAAATATATCCAGGTCTTACGAGAATAATCATCAATAAATGAT
>JASDQU010101724.1:0-18455 GCA_032191745.1 Picea mariana | reverse complement strand
AGAGGTGCGCTTGGCTGAGGCGAGTAGCCTGGTGTCCTTGGATCTGAGAAAATCCAATTTTTACCCCGTCAAATTTGATTTGTAGATTTTTGGACTGGTGCTTCTGGTACTTCTGGTACTTCTGGTACTTTTGTGAAACTAGGGTTTCACTTTCTGGGAGATCCAGCCACTAAAAAGGTGTGCTCTAGGTGCCAAATTGATCTTGGGGGGAGGGCGCAACTTTCTAGGTGTTTAGGGAGCTGAAAAGAGTTACTTTTAAAAAACCCTAATTTGCAGGTGCTGCAACAGTGACGTTTTTCTCTTGCAAATAGTGTTTCCTTCAGGTTGGCTTTGATACCATGTTAATGTTTATGCCATTATTATAGTTCTTTTCATTTCAATAGATAAGAGCATCATAAGAACAAGATCACTGATAAATACACATTCACAAGAGACACATCATTTATCCTGGGAAACCCTCTAGGGGAAGAAAACCCAGCAAAAACTTCCGTATCATAAATAGCTTATACAATGTTCAAGAGATAACTCAAATCAATATAGATAGTCCTCCCCAAGAGATGCGCCACTCTTCTTCTCCTCTCTCTAACTGGTATTTTCAGCTTGCCTCATAAGATAATGAGCAAGTGAGTTGTGTGTTAAAGTGAGGCGCTAGCCTCCCTATATATACAAGATTGGCACGTGTGAAAGGGTTTCACTGGCAGGGTCGAACTCTCACTCTGGGTGGGTAAACCCACCTTTAATTTAATTCCGGGTCTCAATAATAACTGTTGGGCCGACTTCTTATTCTGCCCATTATAATTGTCCGATGACCAATCCGCAAAAGGGGATTTGGTCCTAATACAATTACCGACATGATTAATCCACAATGGGGATTAATCCTAATAATAAAATAACAATAATAATAAGAATTCTCTTCGCAATTACATTATTTCAGCATTTTTCTCGGTGGAACTATAACAGTCAGGAGGTTGATTGGTTTATCTTTGGAGGGCTTCAGGATATATAGGTCGATCCATATACAGGTGTTTCCTGATGCGCTACCACTCGAAGGGGTACCAACAGGAGTTACAAGGGTGGCCAACAATGTGCACTTAAGTACCACTTGTAGTTCCTGTGTGTATGCTTCCACGACCATGGATTTATTCACTGAAAAATAAACCTCTATATCTTTAAGACATCGAAATACGTCTCTACCTTGAAAAAAATAACCCACAATTTTCTGCCAAGGAAAGTTCTCTAATACCACTTTTAAGGTACTAGATCTATTATAATAGTTGAAAACATAAACATTTCAGAGAATAGAAATGGAACAACACAATATATGAAATGACAACACCAAAATAATACCTTTATTGATAGGAAACAATGTTCACTTACCTCTTAGAGGGAGTAACTTCCAGCAGAGAAGCGCTCTATTACAATAATTCTCAAGACAAAGGCTTCTCATGCCCTCTCCTCCTATTTATGCTAAATCTATCTACCAAAAGAACAATATAGAGGAAGATCTTCTAGAAGCGGAAGCTTCTATTAGGTCTTCTTACATTTGACTTATTCTTCCTTATTACTAGGCCTTATTAATATTGACCTTTATTACATGGAAAATATATTATTATACCTACGTGAAGGGTTAGGGAGGTTAGGTCCCTAACATATACTTATATTGAGAGGGGGGTGAATCATTATAATATGATTTTTACTTTAATTGAGCATTCATTAACTTTAAAACAGTAAATGCATGTAATCTCAAATCATGGTACACAAAGTTTAACTTGGAAACCTTTGTGGGAGAAAACCGCAAAAACTTATCTTTATAAGTATATGTAAGCACCAACCTACTATTACAAAGCTTGTAAGTACCAATCTTCTAGAGACACCAATCTCAGATAAGCACCAACTCAACAAGATATTATGTAGGCACCAAACTACTGGAGACACCAATCTCCTCAGTTGAGAACCAACTCAACAAGATATTGTGTAGGCGCCAATGTATTGAAGACACCAATCTCCTTAGTTGAGCACCAAATCAGTAAAACATGTATAGGAACTAATATGAGATCTTCATACACAAAGTACTTTTCTCTTTACCTTCATGCTTCATACTTCATGCATTTCATAGCATCATCATACCCTTAACTTTCATGTTCCATCTCCTCTTCTTGCTTCATACCCCAAACATAGCTTCAAACCCTAGTCAGATTTATCCTTCATGCCCTAACGAATCTCATAGCATCATTCCCAGAATATAATTCTATACTGCAACATCACAACCTCAAAATAGTGAACTTTGTATTCTCATAGACCTCAGTCCTTCATATCACACCCTTAAAACTCCAAGAAAAAATCCTCTTGCACCTTTAGACCCCAAGAATACTCTCCAACTTATCTCGCGTTCCTCATATATCTTCTTCACACCTCAAAATTGATATTTTTCTTAAATGTTCTACAAATGCGCACATCTATCTTATATTTATAGTGTTTCTATGCTCGCTTTTAGGGTCGACCTGAACTTTCTAGCTGGGTTGTTTGACAGAAAAAATCATATCTCCTCATTCCTAAGGAGTTAGAGGGAATGCCATATATTGTTGGAAAGGTATTGGAATAAGATTTCCAACCATATATTGTATGCTCCCATTTGATAGGTATTGAGAGTAAAAATGACTTCAAATATAGGGTATCCAAACTAAGCATCAAAAATCCAAAAACAATATTTCCAACAATCTCCATCTTGCAATATTTATCATGGACATCTATAGTCTCCCCCTATCTTTGACATCAATGACAACAATATTTCCTACACACTTATCATTCTAAGATGAAGCATATTTATATGCAATGCCACTTTATGAGAGACATGGTTGAAGATAAGAAGGAATTACTATAGAAGGTTGATACCTTGAAGAATGTTTTAGACTCATTGAAAAATTCTATTAGTATTAAGAAGTTTTCTTGGTGTATAAAAACAATGGCCATTGTTTATTTAACTTGTGACCCTATAAATAATGGACCCATCTAATTTTCAAAGAAAACAAGTGGGAGAATGTTGGAGATGTGTTATATTCTTTGCATGTAGACTATTCATTCATCCATGAGGCATTAGTATGTGGGCTGGGGGGGGGTGGGGGGAATGCACAAGGGGCCCTCCCCCTATTAAAGGGAGGGGAATTAGCATCCCCCCCCCCCCATTGGGGTTTGGGGATGTCCTTGAAAATCATTTTTGGGTCCATTTTCATCCATTTTTTTCCTATTTTTGTTATTTTAAAGTTAATTGTTTTCAACCCATTGTAATCTAACCTCGGTTAACGGATTAGGGATGTAATATAATTCATGTTAATGGATTAAGGTTTTGGATACTGTTGAATTCCTAAATATTGTATTGTGAATAGTCAAGATAATACAATGAAGAAAATAGATGTGCAACTCTAAGTTTTGTTGGATTTCCTAGTTAAAGGTTCCTACAATAAATCTTTGTGTATTATGTGTGTGCACCATTTTTTACTTTATATTTTCTTAAGAATCTATATTCATTGATTCACTTGAAATGGTTTAAAACTTACAATTTTTTTAATGACTCGTCATTATCCCTTTAGATATACCTCTTCAAATTGGCATATAGATAGCATATCACCCTCTATTTATGTCGCATAACTCTTGTTTTTCATCCTCTGAAAATGTCTTTAGGATGCCCCTCTCTCATTTGGACAAGAATATTATCCCATCCATTTTGTATTTCACCCTTTCTTGATAGTAGTATACCACCTACAAGGGTTTCCTTGGATTAGTAACTGATTGTATATTGGAACCCATGCAATTGTTTCCCCATTTAGGATTGGGATATTGTATAGTTTGCATTGCAGAGATAGCCTCATGATTCTACACATTGTTTTATTATCTTATTTCTTAGACTCTCAAATGGTTTGTATCACATTGGTATATTATGTAGCGCATTATAACATTCCATTGTCTTGTTGCCTTGTCCATACTATGATGATCATTTTCATTTTTATGCCACAATCCATCATTCCCTCAAGTAGATTTAGATTAGAGCCACACATGTTTTCTTCCATTCACCACTTTCCATTCCACCATAATATATTGATTCATTTAGTTGCATTTTTGGGGTTCCTATCTCCTTTCATGAAATGTATTGAGTTTCTTTCATCCGTTTGGAAAGAGTTTACAACGCTCCTTCGACACTACCATTTTACATGATCTCTTTATGGTAGTATTCCCAATTTCAATTATTCAAAGTATCATGTCTTGAGTGACCTTTTTGTGCCTTGGAGTCTATTTGTCGCAATACCTCATCTAGGCTTGATACAATTCTTCATCCTCCTCAAGCCACCCTCACCCTCATTTTTCATCTCTAGCCATCAATTCCATTTACCATGTGAGTTATCATCATAAGCCCCTTATTCATCTTTGATCGTCACCCTTGGTGTTAGTAGTTATTACCTTTCCATTATGCTCGGAACAAGGGAAGTATTCAATCCCATTCTCGTTTTCTTATTCGACTTGTCCAAGTTTCGATTAGTCACATTTGTTGAATGATATGTTGCACCTTGCACTGGTCTCATTACTACATTTAGGTTCGAAATCGAATGTTTTTTTTTTTTTTTGACAATGATAGAAAAAATTGATCTGTAAACTTCCATGGATATCCAACTAGAACCTTTTTTCACAACAAATCCTATATTATATTGAACTCTTCTAATATGCAAGGTTATTTCCTTAGATCTCATATTTAATTATTACTAGCTCAGTGCTTGAATTTATGAAATAACTGAAAATCGAAAATGAAAGAACAAGCAAATAAACACACCATCCACACCATTGAACACAATATGTATCTTGGGAAACCCAATATGGGAAAAAAAACCCAGCTAGAAGGCACGACCTATGCTCTACTCTCTTTTTGTTAGTTATGAAAATGCAAAAACAAAGAAATGGGAACCACTATGGAGTTTCTTATGACACTGTGGCCTGAACAACTACTATAGAATCTCTTACCTCCTCTATTATGCTATCAAAATACCACTCCTAGAGTCTCTACTCAACTATGGAAGAATTACAATGCTAAAGAATGGAACCCCTTTCTCCTCCTAGCAGCCTGATATTTAACATAGCTCAATAATTGTCTAGGGTTAGGGTTTTCGCATCCTCAACCCTCAATTAGTGATAAGGTTTTGGACCTTCTAGAATATTCTTGAAATTTCACACATGGTTATCCCCACATGTGTGAACAATGGCAGCTGATGTGGCATCCACTTGAACCATGGTGGTCAACAAGGTAAGTCAACTTGCATGAGGCATAACTCCTACATACAAGCTCTGGTTGAGGTGATTTTCACACGGTTAGAAAGGTCTTGGTGTGTAGAACAATGTAAAGGGGATGTGAGTTACGCTCACAAAGTTTTGACCTAGAAAAGTGTTGTTTGATGACTCAAAATGGATTTGGAAGGTTCCAAACCCTAAATCTGAAACTAGGCCTTGCCACTGAAATGGGCCTTCAAGTTAATCCCTCCTATTTCCACCCAAAAAGTACTAAGATAGATGACAAATTATACAATGATCCATTCTGAATAAAAAATGGTTTGTGTTGTCGGAATTGTTTTGAAATTATTGAAAAACACAACGTTATTTTACTTTTTGCCCTCAACGTTCGTCACAATTTTCATCATATGTTCTTATTGTCAGAATTTTGACATTCTAATGTCGAGATTCTGATGAATTTGTTGACGGGTCCATTTGAATGTTGCTAGAATATTGACATAGTCAACAAAATTGAATTTGTTAAAGTTGACTATGTCAATCTATTGTCAAAAATCAAATGTACATATACAATCTACTTAAACCTAAAGATACAAGGAGACAATTATGTAATGCTTTCAACATCTGTAATAGATTTTTTCATATTTTCAACAATTGTACCAATGTTTTTATATATGATTTCAACTTTGTTTTTTCCCCTACAAAGTTTGTATTATCTACATATTTGAAATTCTCTTTAGGTAAACAATTTTATAAGAAAAAAAAATTAAATTCTATATTTGTGGAAGTAATTGAATATACTTTTATATTATACTAATATTTCTTCAGTGGATGTTGTTGTAATAGTTAACAATGTTGTTTAGGATTATTTCTAGGTTAAATAAGTAATATAGTGATAATAAATGTGTTTTCCCTTGCACAAAATGCAAGAGATTACCAAGGAGAAAATTTTTGAAGCCTTCATCTAAAAAACATTGTCGAGATTTTAAGAACTATGAAAGGGGGCCAAAGGTATTTCATTTTTTGGTAAGTTGTTTGTTGCACATTTAATTGTTATTATCACGGTAAACATTTTTAATGTTTACACACACACACACAAAGCTTTAATATGTTGAGGATGTGTCAAATTGTAGTAGAAATATTGGTGAACAAGCTGATGGAGATCATGAAGTTAATCCTATAAAATAAAATAATGATATACAATTAACAATGAGGAGATAAATAGATTGATCCATGACACATTTTCTCCGATGGATGACAACTTTGATGATATTCATGATGTACCTGTAATTGAAAAGGCACAAAAAACCCTTATATGAACACACAAGGACACACATTTTCTCTACTATTTTGTTCTTGGTGAACTTGAAAGTATTGAATGGTTTGTCAAACATCTCTCTCATGTAGATTCTAAATATTGATGAATATTTAGGTAAACAATTTTATATAAAAAAAAAAATTAAATTCTATATTTGTGGAAGTAATTGAATATACTTTTATATTATACTAATATTTCTTTAGTGGATGTTGTTGTAATAGTTAACAATGTTGTTTAGGATTATTTCTAGGTTAAATAAGTAATATAGTGATAATAAATGTGTTTTCCCTTGCACAAAATGCAAGAGATTACCAAGGAGAAAAAATTTGAAGCCTTCATCTAAAAAACATTGTCGAGATTTTAAGAACTATGAAAGGAAGCCAAAGGTATTTCATTTTTTGGTAAGTTGTTTGTTACACATTTAATTTTTATTATCACGGTAAACATTTTTAATGTTTACACACACACACACACACAAAGCTTTAATATGTTGAGTTTGTGTCAAATTGTAGTAGAAATATTGGTGAACAAGTTGATGGAGATCATGAAGTTAATCCTATAAAATAAAATAATGATATACAATTAACAATGATGAGATAAATAGATTGATCCATGACACATTTTCTCCGATGGATGACAACTTTGATGATATTCATGGTGCACCTGTAATTGAAAAGGCACAAAAAACCCTTATATGAAGACTCAAGGACAAACATTTTCTCTACTATTTTGTTCTTGGTGAACTTGAAAGTATTGAATGGTTTGTCAAACATCTCTCTCACGTAGATTCTAAAGTATGCAATATAATGACTTCATACATGAATACCATTTTTTCTTGTCTTTACTGTTAAATGTATAAATGATGCAATATTGATGAATATTCATTACAATAAATATATTTTGAATGTTGTGGATTATTATAAGGTGATTTTATCCTACCATTGTCAAATACTTTACCTCACACATACCGATAATTGTCTCTTGTGATGAAAAGATATGAGGATGGAGAATCAAGCCATTGATGCATGTTCCAATTACCATATTATATATTATGGACAACATGCAATAAAGTTGGAATGCCTTCAATGTGGAATTAGTGTATATCAAATCGATCAAGTAACAAATAAGGTGCCCTATAAGGTTCTTTGTCATATTCCCATAATTCCATGTTTCCAACAATTGATTAGGTGCAAACACATAGCACAATTTACAAATTATCATGCATGGAAGAGAAGTGATTGTGGTGTTATGAGGAAAGATGGTCATTTTTTAAGAATAGCCTCATAATGTTGGGATTTCATTGGTAGTTAATGGTGTCCATCCATTTGGAGAGCTCAAGTCCATTTACTTAGTGTGGCATATTTTTGTTATAAACAATAACCTTCCTCCATGTATGTTAATAAAAAGGGAGCACCCAATGTTGGCAATGATTGTTCCAAGTATTTGTTTACAAAATATTTTCAAGTACACATCGATATTCATTTGTTTAGTTGTTTGTTACATATTAATTTAATATGTTCAAGGTAATAAAAATGTGTTTTCAAATAATTAGATAGGTACCAAGTCAAATATATGGATGTATTTATTGAGCCTCTTATTTATGAACTTCTAAAGTTATGAGTTGGTATCACTATGTACAACATCTCCAAACTAGTAATCAAAAAGCAATTTCAATTCCATGGAATAGTTACATGGATAATTCATAATGCCTGAAGGAAAATACATGTTTGTGGTAAGTAAAGTACTACACTATGATAGTATATAATTTTATTAATTACTCATGTATTTTTGAATAATTTCTTTGTATAGTAGTATTAACATAATTCCATATATTGTAGGTCTAAAAACAAAGTGTAAATTTCCGTGTGTGGTCCTAGAACGATATATCGACATTCAATAAGTTTAGGAAATGAGGTGTTTGATGAGTACAAGCACTTCCTTCCTAAGAACCATTGATATCAAGCTATCAAGAAATATATTTTTAATGGGAAGGAAGAGTCTAGAAAAAACCCACAAAGAATGATACCTCAACTATATAAATTGAAATATAATAAAAAATTTCAAGGTAAGCAATTGGTTTCAATATAATATTTAACATTATACAACTTGTATTTATATTAAATTATTTTTACTATATCTAATATTTAGTTATTTTTCATTTATGTTCCATAAAGGTTGTCCATGAATTAATGCAATTCCTAGATGAATGAAAAGACATTCCATGCGAATCAATAGGTATCCCTACTACGAGCAACTACAAAGTAAAACATTTGTTTGATACAATGCATATCAAGAAGAATGTTACCAAAACATTATGGAGAATCTTAAATGGAATGAGTAAAACGACTAAAATCACCAAAATTTGTAGTGACATTTAGGAAGCCAATCATTTAATGCAAAATTTGATTCATTATTCTAGTGATGGACAACCAAACATTATTTCATGGTTATTTACAAAGCAGGAAAGTGATGTTGTAAAAGTTGTCATTCAAAAAATTAAATTTCCCACTAGTTTTTCTTCAAACATAAAGAATATCTTAATGAAGAAAGGTGAATTTGGTGAGGTAAAAACTCACAATTGGCATACCTTTATTAAGGTCTTTTGGTAAATTTTCATATTGTTCTTTCTTTTTTTAGAAATTAGATATTGTTCTGAATTTTGGAAAAAAAATCAAAGATTCCTTATATGTTTTAGTATGTTCTACCTCTATCTCTCCTAGTCAACTTTGATAATAACATAAAACATGTTATATATCATTTTAGCAAGTTCATGATGTAAGTCACAATTTATAATGAAAAGGTTAACTATAGAATTAGGATACCTATGATTTACTTCCATTGTACATATAATCATTATCATTTTGAATCTCATTTCTTCCTTACATCATGTGTAGGTGGTATCCATCTAAACAAATCCATAAATAAAATATATTGTATTGGAAAAGAGAAATTCATATTGCAAAAGTATCTTCCTTCGACATTTTTCAATGCAAAAGAACACTACCTCATATACCAAGGTGAGGAGATTGAAATATGTTGACCTATACACAAATTCAATGTGGATGGTGGAGAGACATTTGAAGGCATTGAAAGATTTGTTTAGACAAAGATCATGTCTTGAGGGTTCTAATGTTGAAAGCTATATGGTATATCGATCTTTGGTGTATATAAGTGAGTATCTTCTTGAATTTACAGTGGATATCAATGTGCCTCACATTTTGGATGTTAATTCCATCAACAAATATGAAGAGGAGGCTTTATTGGGGGGGAAGGTAGAATGAGGAAAGTGAAAGGTGATCAAACAATAGAGAGATATAATAGTTTATATTCATTTTTATTCATATCATACTTATTTAATTTTTATTCATCCATCATTTCTTAATATTTATTGGTACCTAATTATTCAATTGTTCTTTCTTCATACAGGTGGTCGAGAGTGGAATGAACTACATTTATACATTGCAAATAATCTTCATTGGATGAAGGTATAGACATAACTATTTGCAAAAGTTTATGGTAAGTTATAATGGGATGGGGTGATAGAGTTGATTAAAAGAACACATTATTCTCAAGATACAATTTTACATAGAGGGAAATTGATTTAGCATATGGTGCAAAAGATATACATGCAAGCATTACCTACAATTTTTTAGGTTTTTCCAATATTATGTGTTGTTATTTTGTCCTCAAAATATTGACTAGGTATACATATGTTTATAAATTGAAGATGCATGTTTAACATATCGAGCATATTGGTGACACCACAATGTTGCGGGGTGAAATGACTGAAAATTTTGCATCAAACAGTTAGATGATAAGGGGGAAAACCTATGATTGTGGGATAATTGCAATTTTGTATGTTACTAATGTTCCTCTAATGGTGACAAGCATCTGGAAGTATTTGAAAATAGATACTATGGATACCTAAAATATATACTTGAGTTAGACTTGAAATCCTTCAAAGTAGTTATCTTCAAGGTATGTTGGTGTTACACCTTTAATTGGAACCATAGGCCAAGGTAGATGAAGAAGAACAAAATATACTATCATAACACATATGTTTCTCACAAATAATTTAATTAACAAAAGGATATTCACATAGTAATTCAAAGCTTTGAAAATCATAATAATTCATGAAAACATCCAGTTTGTGCAAGCTAAAAGGATTGCATAAAGGTCATGCATGGATCTTATCTTCAATTTTTGTATGCCATGCAACCTATTGTTAGCTATATCTCATCTTCAATTTTTGCATGCCATGCAACCTGTTGTTAGCCCCTCAAGAATCTATAAATATGAGAGCCAAAGCTAAAGAAAAAGGTCCATACAAAAGCATCCTTATGCTGGCGATTTGTAGCAAGAATCCTTAGTCTTGAGTGGATACCATTGTTGAACGTTGGGAATCAACATTAGTATGATTTGATCCTAGGTGAGGACTATTAGCCATTCACTTGGTTATCTTGCCATGATATGGTTTTGGATTGCTCTTGTTCGACGAAGGTGGACTTAGGACTGAGGAGGAGGACACTGGATCTTGGAGCTAGGAGTATAACAATGAATCTCAAGGTAATTACCATTGTTGTTACTCTCTTTCAATAAACACAGATCTACACCCCCCCCCCCCACAATTTCTATGTTTATGGATCTCTTTTGCATCTACAAATGAGGTTTCGTGGGTCTAAATTTGCTTGAGAATATTAGAGTAAGACTTTAATAATGCAAGTTTCTATTTATCATTTTATAAAAGAATGAGAAAGGTATTGCTTGTTGGATGATCGTGCAAGTTGGTGGTGAATTAGCAAGGTCAAGCTAAAGCCAATCGATATATTGGAAAACATCAAGAATCAAGTATGCTCCTTCTTCCTTCTCATATTTCCTTTTGCAAACACATGTTAGTCTTAAGAGAAAGTAAGACATTGTCTATCCTTCTATTTGCCATTGAAGTACACCCATTTAGTGGGGATTTTGATGGATTATATGTATGTACATTATCCCATAACATAATTGGTGACTCCATTGGGGGAAGAACTTCAAATTTTTTCCTTACTTTTCCTGGCTGATTTATTGCTCCTTTTCATTTTAGCAAGCTTTTGTTGACTATGTAGTGTGTGAAATTAGATCCTGAGTGTTTGCATGCATGTTTAATCAAGTTATGTGTGTCCAAAACCCTGAGATTTTTTAGATCTGGGACAGATCTGTGAATTTTTCTTGCCTTCTTGCCATGGTCGCTCCACTTGCAACGCTCAACTGCATTTGTAGGAAAATTACCATGTTAGTATTTTCATGATAACTTTTTATCTCGAGCTCCATTTGGGGTGTTCATTATACAATTGGAAAGGTCTCATGAAGATATATAACTTTGTAGTTATAATTTTTCCTTGATTTAGCACTATTGGTTTCATATTTTTGGTTTTTTCTCAGCCTCTATGCATGACCGCATCTGTAGGAAATTACCATGTTAGTGTTTTCGCGATAACTTCTAATCCCAAACTATGTAACTTTTGAGTGTTCCTTATACCATTAGAAAGGTTGTTTCTAGATCTGCAAGTTTGATGTTATAAGTTTTCTTTGGTTTGGTACCATTGGTTTCATATTTTTTGTTTTTCTCAACTTCTTATTTGATTAAGTATTTATTTGCTTTTGAAAAGTTGGTGGTGATCATTGACCAGCATGCACACCTTAGGTATTTTCATTTTTTAGCTCATTTGAATAAAAAAAAGAGATTAAAAAGATATCACATTACATTTGAGTATCATCTTAGGTATTTGCACTCTTAGCTCATTCAAATAGTGGAAGGGTTAAAAAGAATTTCAGTTTATCTTTGCATATCATTTTTTATGCATTTAATGATTTTTAATCAAAAAATTGTGTTGGAGTTGGTTTGATTTTAGAGATCTAAAGATTCTTGCAAAAAATCCATTTTGGTAGTTTTATCTAGGAGTGATTGTTGCATCTTTATTTGAAAAGTGAAAAAAGGAAACCTCTTACTCTCTTCCAATTACATAGTGTTCATTGAACTAAAATTAAAATTGCATTATTTTTCATTTTTTCACCTTAATTAATTCACTTAATTAAAAAATCCAAGAACATCAATGAAGTTCATTCCATACCTTGAGTAAAAATATACCTAAAAACAATGTTAATCTAAAAGGAACTAGAGATTTTCTTTATAGCAAACACATTTTTGTCTAGATTCTAAGGCCTTGGTGTAGGGTTGGAGAGTTAATTCTCCAAGGCCACATAACCAAACTAAGAATTGATTAATGAGTGTGAAAATCCATTAGTAACAAGGAGCGTTTGTCGAAAAGCAACTCTAACATAGTGTTAAGATATTTAGACACTTAGGAGTTAGTTAAGATCAACTTGGTCTAATGTGTTTTTAGGTAAAAGTGTGTTTATTTATGTAGTTATGCAATCCGATGATCACGATATGTTCTAGACATAGAGTGATCCGACGACTCATATTCTCCTCGATCTTAATGGGTACATTGATCTGTGGCTTAACACTCGATTGGTCCATGATCTCTATTTAAAGAGCATGGAGGGTCATTTGTTGATGATTGATTGTAAGAAATTCTCTTGTAAAATATTTTTCTTTTGCATTAATATATTGCATCAAGTGGCCACGTCGGTTGGGGTCGTGGACTATTTCTCTCTTTGATGGTTTTAACCACATAAAAGAATTGATGTGTTGATCTTTGATCTAGTTGTGTCAGTGGTTATTGAAGGTGTTCATCCTGTGTTGGAATACCCTATTTTTCTGAACACATAGGTGTTAAGCACGAGGTTGCACTAAGATCAAGTGGAGTGATATCCCCTCTCTGCTTGTTTTTGGTGTTTGTTGGATTACTATGTGTACGGGGGTTTCTGGAAGTGTCAGGTCCTCTAGAGGAAATCACTTCTTAGAAGCTTTGGGCTTTCTTTCCCTGCCTATATGTGTGATCCCGACACAATTGTTTAGCCTGGTCACTAATTATGAAGTGGTAGCCATAGTGACTTTTCCTATAGAATCACACAGGGGACTACAAGAAGGAAATGTTTGCAGTACATGAGGCAAATGTACAATATCCATTTCATCTCCCTTGGAGGGTGCCCGTCTTCACATGGGTACTTGCACCTTGGGTGATTGTTTTGTGAAGGTTACCACAATTGTTTCTCACACCTTTACTAGCCATGTTTTGGGAATTTTATCACCCTAAAATTTTCTTTTTCAAAAGGCCCATTTGACTGTAAGTGTGTTGTTTGTTGGAGCTTGTAGATTTTCTAGGGTGTGCTTTGTGGTTGTGTCTAGTTGGCCTAGGATTATTTTTCTTTCATTTCAAATACATTTTTCACCGTAATTGACCAACCTCTTCATCGCTCTCGTAGGAAGTGAGGGTCTCCTCCTGAGACTCAGGAATTGCCAACCATAAGGCGACAGTTTTCTGCACTAGATGACACAAACATAGTTATTGAGACTCACACATTAGTTTCATAGGAGGTTGAACACATAGAGATTGAAATAATAGACAAAAATCTCCCTTCTCTTTTTAATCCCCCATTGACAGAGCTTGCAAAACCTTTACCTGTTTTTTCGGGTGGACTTTTTTTTAGTGACCCTTTTTCCTTTTTGAATAGTTCTCACATGATGTCGGGCATCAATGGGTCATCCACTATAGGAGGACCTATTCCTGCTTCACCCAAGGTGTCTGGAGGAGACACAGTTGCTTCTTCCATTCCACTAGTTGGTAAGATAATTACTCCCACGTCTATGTCTCAGGCATCAGGTGTTCCTTTTTGGGGAATATTGTAGATCCCATCTCTTCCTTCCACCAGTTTACCTATCTTTAGTACACACCTTGTGACTCCATAGGTGCCTATGTCCGGTTTCATTTTCGATAGGGGACAAAGCCTTGGTTTCAGTGTCGATAGTAGGTTTCCTCCTGCTTTTGGTATACCCATAGGTTGTTCGACTACAACTAATGCATTTTTTCCTTTTAGTTGGAACCTTAATCTTGGGTTTGGCCCAATAACTAGATTTCCTATTGTTACTGGGAGCAATAATGTTCCTGAGAGAAGTGGGGTGGGGGGGATCTATGACTTCATCTAGACCRCAAGGTCCGATAGTTATCCATCAAAATATGTTTTCCAACCTTCGGTTGCCATTTTTTTCTACCTTAAGCTTACCATATTTATCCTGGTTGACAAACAATCCCATTAAGCACCAACCACATTGGCCAATTATTCCTACAAAATTACCATATGACATACCCAAGTTTGACGACAAGTCTAGAGAAGATATTACTACCCATGTTATGACCTTCAACCTATGGTGCTCTTCAAAATCCTTGGTGGATGATAGTATTAGATTGCATCTTTTCCAGTGAACCTTGATAGGGAGCACTGTGAAATGGTACATTGAGTTACATAGTGCCTCTTATCATGATTTTGCATCCCTAACGATGGCATTCTTGACCCATTTCCAACTTTCAATCCGTTAAGAAACCAGAATCGAAATTTTGACACCTTTACGACAAAGTATCGCTATTCATATCTTTGATCATATCCATGAGTGGAGACGACAATGTAGGCTCATTAAAGCTATAATTCTGGATGAACTTCTTGTGGACTAGTTTATTAAGACTTTATTGCCTAATATTGCGAAAGATGTAGCTATGTCAGGAGCTTTAACCGAAGAGCAAGTTATATTGCGTGCTCAACATCTAGATTTGATTTATTCTCAGTATAGCACATTGTATGGGTTGATACCTCATGCTCCTCGGTTGTCCATAGATCCTTACAAACCCACCCCAAGACCACATGTCGATGGTGTGATTGGTTATGTTTCCCATATTTCCGTTGGCCAGTTGGCAAGTCAAATGGGTTAGATGACCATATCTTCTAACATGCCTACCACTATGCCAGCACCGCAAAATACCTCAATCCCTACCCAAACCTTTGACATTCATTCAGTGCAATCAAATCCAAATAATGCTCAACAATTAGGAGGCAAAAGGAAGAATAAGAAGAAAAATTCTACTCTTGGGCAAGGGACTACCCCTAATCAAAATGTTAATGCGGGAGCCACTAGTGAACCAAAGAAAATAAAATTCCCTTGCACAATCTGCACTAGAGATCACCCTACTCACAAGTGCCCTCAGATGGATGACGTTCATCGATGCTTAGCCTAGCGAAATGCCCAACAACTTGTTGTCCTAATGAATCTTTTCCCTCGCAACAATGACAAATGGTTATGACGCACCCTACACCTCTGCAAGGGGGAAATCCCACAAATGAGAATGTCTACTTGTGTGACCATGAAGTTAATATTCAGACTAGATCTCGTAATTATAAAAACATTGAGAATGGTCCTACTGATAAGGATTTGTCTTCATCCCAGCCAAGTGGCTCTTTATAGATAGAGAAGCCATCCAATGATATGGTACTTTCCCCCCCAAAAGGTGGCTTAAGAAGGTCTACGCACAACCCGAATGCCCAAGTTGCTCACAATTATAATTTTGATGAAGATTTGGCTCAAGCACTTTGTGCTATGTCTACCCTAGAGGTCCTTCAGCACTGCCCTGTGAAGCACAAAGAATTGTTAACCACAATTGGTGGAGTTGATCCCTTAGACAATTGTCTGATTACATTTAACATTGACTAGAGTCAACTTAGGCTTCCTCACCACATTGCTTTCCAGATCTAAGTATCTTCATATGGGACAAACATCATGGCCGAGTTCCCAGTTCGCTACTAGTGTCTGTGGTAGTTGTTTTTGGGCACGTGTATTGGGAATTCTGAAAATATTGAAGAGACCACAATCTTGAAGGGAATCCATGGTTTTTGGATCATTTACTACCTGGTTATCTATCTCCTCATGCTCTCTTTCCCTCCAAACAATAGCCATCTATAGTTTTCATACAGGAAAATTGAGTTATTTTCTTTTTTTTCTCAATATTGGGGGATACATGCACCTTTGTGAAGGGACATTTTCACACTCTAAATGGTCTATTTGTTCTATCCGGCATGGGATTTTCTGCAAGGTTCTATTTTTTCAACAACTTTATATCAAGGAAAAGTTTCTCAACTTGTTTAGTTGCTCGTCTTCATGGCCTTCTATTATGTAGTGAAGTGTAAACATTTCGTTGGTTTACACAACCGTATACATATTGGCTGCATATATGTTAAATACTATATGCATTATGGTTAGGTGTTGGATGGATTAATGCACAAGGATTTTAAGAGAAGCAAATGGAAGGTCAAAGGGAGGGGTCAATGGTAGCCATACTCTACTGAAAATTTAAATCACAAAGTTGTTTTTCATGTATGTTGCATCTTCAACAATGGTTAAGCATTTTTTATTATAAGCAAGAAGCTCAGGGAGGACATTGGTGCTTGGAGGAAGGTTCATCAAAACACAAGTGTTGAAGGGTATTATTATATTGTTGTTTGTTTGACTTTGAAGTGCACCAAGGCAACGGACCTCCTCAATAAACAATTTCTCATTTAATTGTTGGCTTTTATGTGAGAAAGGAGGGAGGAGTGCATTGAGTTTGTACATAAGAGAGCAAAGCTCTAATTCAATT
This sequence comes from Picea mariana, assembly GCA_032191745.1. Lineage (NCBI taxonomy): Eukaryota > Viridiplantae > Streptophyta > Pinopsida > Pinales > Pinaceae > Picea > Picea mariana. The sequence continues at coordinate 1,304 of JASDQU010101724.1, read as the reverse complement.
AATGACAACCCAATGAAGGAATATGTAAATAGTGGTTGAGTCTTGCAAGTAGCTATATCACATTCTCTGGTATCTTGAATGCTCTACTCATCCAATTGTTTGCACCATTAAACTTGAAGGGCATTTGACTTGGCCTTGCAAAGCCAACAAGCAAGGTATTGTAGCTAGAACCAGAACAGAGCTAGCTCAAGCCTATTGGAGAATAGCAATCAGAGAACACATTATAATATAACGAGTTAAACACATTAAAACAATAGAAATTGCAAAGGTATATTATAGATATTTGCATTTGCCAATTGTCTTTTTTATCCCTGATATCTAGGGATAACTAGGAGATCATGTCTCGAGGCCCACATGTTCCTAGACATGGAGTACCGAGAGCAGGGTTGACTTGAGCATGGCCCTGGAGGGCCCATCTTTCTTCTTCTTCGTCAGATTTATCCTGTCAGCAGTAGCAGTTTCCATCACCACCGACCTAGGCTTGTATCAGAGAGGACTCTTGCTCCATGAGGTAATTGGTCCGAGGTATCATGGTATGTGTCATATTTGATTGTTATAACCTTCTTATATATGCATTAGGCTCCTTTCATTTCTGATGACTACTTGGATCTTACACTAATCCACTTGACCATTGTTGGGGTGATTGATTGGGTAACTTAGCAAGCTGATATTCATGGGTTTTGGTTAGCCACCAAGGGGGATTTGCAGAGCCATCGTCCGCTCCCACCATTTTATCATTTTACATCTTATACCCCACTCATCCATCCCATTTCCCTAGTCTGGCCATTAGGATGACCGCTGAGGGTTACATCTTGTCTTGTGGGAAGAAGGGGCTAAAGGCCCAGGGGGTAAAAACAGTTGGTAAAAGATAAAAGCCATAGGAAATAAAACCTAGAGATGCTTCGCCCAGGGGATCCCCGAGAAGGCAATAAAAAGCCTCTCGATAAGAAACTAAGGGACCCTAAGAAAAATAATAATAAAAACAAGACCTAACCAAGAGGATGGGAGGTCTCATCACGAGCCGACCCATTATGTTCATAGGTATTTAGCGGTATGACATTGCCACTATATGGTCACCAAGCCATGGCAATGACCTTTGGTTGCATGGCTAAAGGAAAGGGGGTCTCATCAGGAGCCAGCCTTATCATTTCTGCGAAGATACCAGTGGGTAACGCTGTCAGCTCTGGCCACCAAGCCAAGGCAGTGTCCTCTGGTCAGATCTTGAAGTAAAAAAGAAAGAAAAGCAATAAAGGAAAAATGAGGCAATAAAAGGGCTTGGAAAAAATGCATCCATGACAGGTACA
>JASDQU010101723.1:385858-401209 GCA_032191745.1 Picea mariana | reverse complement strand
TGTACTATATCCTCCTTATTATACACTGGTATGTCCTTTTATTGTACTATTTTTTGTTGTTGTGTTTCCCCTTTATGTTGTGAATTAGTGAATCGTATCTTCTCCAAGACCTTCTTGACCTCTATCTTCTCTTGCATTATCCTTTCTCTTTGTTTTTCTTCCTTTTCATATTCTTCCGTGACGCAGTCCTGCACTTTCTTCACGACTAATTCTGCATCATATTTTGTTATGGTATATTGGGGGATATATTTTTGTGCCTTCATTTTCTTGCACACCCCTCCTGACTATAATATAGTTATCTTGGGTTCCCTTGACATTTTTTTCTTTATTGTGAGTGGGGTATCTGGTATGTCCTCTCCTACTTGTCACTCCTATGCAAGGGTGTTATCCTTCCTCTTTTTCACACCATTAGTGGTATCTACATGGCCCTTCATCTATGTGAGATGATTGGGGATATAATTTTTCTTTTCTGTTTCACTCCCCCTGTCTACCTTGTGCACCTTATTGCTACTCTTGTATTCACTATTGGGGTACTTGTCTGTTGTGAAGAGCTCATTTTTGTTGGTTGCTTGTCTTTTGTTGTCTCCAATAGAGCCTTCTATTATTCCTTCCAATCTTTCATTTCCCATTATACTTCCTATGTTGTGACGTTGTATCTCAACTGCAACCACTCTTTCTATGGATTCGTCTTTGCTTGGATCTACATATTAGGACATGAGGCTTTGAAGTTGGATATCGTTTTATACTCCACCACCTCTGGTGGGATCCTTCAAGTTTCTTCCACCTTCTCTTGTATTTATTCAATATTTTTTGTAAAGATGTTGGCACCTTTGAAATCATCCATAAATGAGTTTAGCAAGTATGGGATCCAACTCAACACAATTTCATTCATGCACTATGCGGCTGCTACTATTACCCCTCTTGTAACCTCTTATTTGCGACACTTCTTGAGTATTTTATAGGACATAAGTTTGGTTTCTAACCTCGTCACGGGTTCATTGGTTCTATTGATGATGATCCGCTTGGATCCTCTTTCTATTCCATAGGTCTACTTCATTTCTTCCATGAAGGATTTCTCCTTGGTATTTTCATCCAAGTACTGCACAAGTTTCTCCCCATCTGTGGGTAGACTTGTTATCTTTGCAATCAAATTGAAATCAATTGAAATTTATGTATCTATCCACAAAATTCTTCCATGCATTACTGCTAGTAACTACTTGAAATAGTTATTTACATCCTTTCCCCTTCCAAAATGTGGTATTTATAGCAGATTCATTATACATGTGTTATATAAGCATTGTATCCAATGTTTGGGTTCCAATATTTTTACTCCTATCGTGCTAACCCCTTTTCTCTCCAAGCATACCTGCTATGCGAAATCTAGAAATTTGTATGTGTCTCTGGCATCGTGGTCTGAATAGTGCAGTTTCTATATGCATCCTAGGAAATATGGTAAAACCTTCACCCTTGTTTGTATGCATGGTAACACAAGGGTTTATTCTGGTTGCTTGTGCGGTGACATCTAGACCAGTTGTTTTACTTTCCCCTTTGTTGGTGCTCTTGAGGGCCCTAAATCCCGATACATTTTATTTTCCTATTCCTCCTCTCTGCCAAACTCCTATTCTGTCGTCACCTCTTCTACAAGTATTTTCTCCTACTACACTTGTTCTGCACCATATTGAACCCTCAACTCGTTGGATTCAATTCACTCCTCATCTTCTTCCTCTGTAGGTTGGACTATTTCCTGCATCAGGTTTTGTTCCTCTATAGTGTCATGTGGATCAATATGAATCTATTATGTTTTATGGGATGGCTCCTCCTCCTCCATTATTATAGGTCTCACTAGTTTGATAATAGAGGAAGGAATGGAGTCCACATCTACCACTCCCTTCGTTTGCATAGGATTTTGTGCTTCCACTGTTGGCTCATGCAGTGAACTTGTGGAACTGTGTGTTTTCCTTCCTACCTTGGTAGGATCTATGAATCTAGGTGGCGCCATATTACTTAAATATAAGTGGGATTTCTTATGAAATATCACTCTCAACCTGCTAGATAACATGTTCGTTCTTCACTTCTCGTTGCCTAGCTATGTGTTTGTTGGAAGTCACAATGTGGCTTGCTGAAAATAATTTTTGCTTCTATAGTGTTGTCATAAATGATCCAAATCTTGTCAAACATGCTTCCTCCATTATCCTAAATGTGTGTTTCACGCCTTACTTTTCTAGCGACCGATTTTTTCTTTTCCCGACTGTTTCGGTTTTTTAGTGCGTTGTATTTTCCTATTGTTATCTTTCTCAAGTGCACTTGTATTTCCTTCTATCCAAGTTATATTATGCACAGTATATTCAATTTTTGCCACATTAACTTTTTGTCTGTTTCACACTATCATTGTCATCTTTTTGTCTACCATTTATTACTCTAACTGCTTCTTTTTGGATTTTCTTCATTTTTCAAGTTTTCTCTTTATTTTTCTTATTTTTCTACTTTTTCTGCTATTTTTCTTCTCTTTCTTCCCACTATATACATTATGTGCAATTCTACTTTCTCTGTTGTAATTATTGAGGGTTAGTGGGTTGAATGCCCCTCTATAGTTTCAGTTGACTACCATTCACCAGTCCTTGAATTTTCTTTCCTACTAAGTCCTATAGTTGTACAACACCTCCATCTGTGATAGAATTTATCTGTTATGGTCCTAGCCAATGCTTTCAAATCTTCCTTGAGTGATGAAAATATTTTTTGTCATACAAGAGAATCATATCTCCTTCCTTGAAATTATTCTTTTTAATATGTTGGTCATGCCATTCTTATCTTTTTCTTTTTGCACCTCCTGATGGAAACCAACTATGATTTTGTCTTCTTCTATCTCCATGAGTTGAACCAACCTTTCTTGTGATGTGCCTCTTTCTATCATATATATAATTGGTGCAATGCGAAGACTTGGTATCAAGTAATCTAAGGGAACTACTGCTTCCTATCCATACACCAACCTAAAGGGCGTTTATTCTGTTAACTTCTTGCATGTAGTTCTGTAATCCCATAGTACTATTGGTACCTTAAAATCCTAGTCATCCTTATTTACATTACAAATATTTGTCAATAAATTCACCAATATCTTGTTGAATGCTTCCACTATCCCATTCTCTCGAGGATGATAAGGAGTGTTCTTATGGTGATGTATCTCAAATTATTCCATCATTTCCTGGATTGTATTGTTGATAAAGTGAGTCCCCTTACCACTCATCAATACTCTTGGGCAGTGAAACCTTGTCACTACATGTTTGAATAAAAAAAGTGTTGTAGTATCTATGTTGCAATCCTTCACTATTGTTGCATCAACCCATATGATCAAGTATTTTGTCACTGGAATGATATATCTAGCTCCTAATATTCTTGTCGGTGGATTAATTGGACCTACAAAGTATACTTACCACTTATCAAATACTTTTAGAGTAACCTAAGGTCTCAATGGAATCTCGTCCCTCCTGGATGTCTTTCCCACTCTCTGATAGACATCACAATTTTGACAGTACTCCTTTGAATCCTTGTGAATTGTTTTTCACCATAATCCTACATGCAATACCTTATTCGTAGTGGCTTTCCCTGCATAGTTTCCTCCAACAATCCATTCATGTGATTCTGCTAAAATGATAGGCCTTTCATGCTCCATAACAGATCCTATCAAAATGTTATCTTCTCTAGATTGTATAAATTACCTTCAATCACTTGATAGTCTACATCTCTGACCACCAAAGTTTTCTTATGCACATTAGTAAATTCTCTTGGTGCAAATAATATAGTAAAAAACTCAATAATGTCAGCAAAATACGCGTCAACTATATGTACTGAAAATAATTGCGCATATGGAAATTTGTCTTCCAAGTTACTGGGTTCTTCTCCATTAGTTATCCTAGATAAGTGATCTAGTATTGCATTAAATCTTCTAGGCTTCACCACAAATTCAAAGTCAAACTCTTGGAACAAAATTAGCCATCTACATATCCTTCCCCCCAACACTAGCTTATTGACTAAGTATCTAAGAGAATAATGATATGTAAACATCTTGAAATGTTTCCCTAACAAGTAATGTATGCATTTCTACAAAGCATACAACATAGCCAACCCTTCCCTTTCTTTAGTGTTGTAGTTTTGTTATTAATATGATAAAAACATTCTTTCAAATGCAATAGGGTGATCTATATCACCTTCTCCTAGTTGTGTCAATACTGCCCCTAATGTTATTTCATATACATCCACATGCAAATGAAATTATTTTGTCCAGTCTGGAAGCACTAAAATTGGAGCAGTTACCATATCCTCTTTCAAAATGTCCAAGCTCTTCTAACATTCATTATTCCACTAATATTTAGTATATTTCTTCAACAACTTCTCCATTGGCATAGTAATCAGTGCATATCCCCTGATAAACTTCATGTAATATCTTGTATGACCAAGTGTACTCCTCAACTGGTGCAATGACTTAAGTGCTGGAAAGTTCACTATGACAACAATTTTAGTAGGATCAACCAGTAGACCCTATTTACACACCACATGCCCTATCAATATACCAAAAGGTGCATTGAAAATATATTTTTTAATATTCAATGAAATATGACACTTTCTACATCTTTCCAACATTAATCTTGACATTGCAACATGGTATTTAAATAAACTAAATGTTGTCCAATCATCCAAGTAAACCTACAAAAATTTGTGAATAAAGTCCTTAAACGCAACCACTACTACCCTTGAGAAAATTGGAGGTGCATTGTTCAGGCCAAATGGCATAACTTTATACTGAAATGATCCCCATTCTGTAGCAAATGTTGTCTTGTGTCTATCTTCTGGTGCTTTCCTAATATGATGATATCTTGAAAACCCATCTGTAAAGGAATAAGCTTTTTGCCCCCCTAAATTCTCCAAAACTTCATTTGTAAATGGAGTAGGAAAAGGGTCATGTAGGAAAGCATCATTCAATTTTCTCAAATCTACACAAGTCTTGATCCCTCATTTCTTTTTTTGCACCACCATAGGACTGATCCATTCTAATTCTTCCATAGGTTCTATGACACCAACTTCCAACATCTAGTCAATTTATGCCTTCAGTTTCTACTTCTATACTAGATTTATCCTGTAAAGTCTCTGTCTGATAGGTCTGGCTTCTGGTTTCAAGAGGATCTTCATCTCTCCTAGTTCTCCTGATAATCCCTTCATCTCTAAAATTGTTGTTGAAAACAAGTCATTGTATTCACGCAGTAACTCTGTGATTCTTTATAATGTTTAATTATCCCAATAATCACCAATTCTTGCAATCTTTGGGTTTTCTGCAATTCTTATGTTTTCCTTTTTTATTTTCAGGGGTGTAGCATAATATTATGAATATAGCTTTGGCCCTTCTAGTTCCCTTTCTTCTTCAACTTTTGGGATCTAGATATTGAGCAGGTTTTCATCTACTAGATCTTCTTCCTCTGCGACATGATAACAGTGTATCAACTGTCTAAATGTCTATTTATTCTGATTTTGATATGTTGGGACTATTTCAAATTTCAGTTCTTCAAATATCTTGTCTCTTACCACCTTCAGTTTTGTATCTATCTATGGAATTTCATGCTCAAATGCAAATGTGACTACAAAATTGTGATGTATCTCTTCCCAGTTTGCAGTTTCTCTACATTTTTCATGTTCTGTGTACCAAATCTTTGGCATTCCTTATAATGTGTGAATACAATGATGTGGTCATTCTTCTAGTGGTACTGATTTCCATTTAATTATGAATCTTTCTACATGTTCTTTAGGTTGTCCAATTCTATCCTATTTCTCCTCATATTGATGCTCCTATTCTACACTGAATATGATGTGCAGTAACCAGTTGTTGATATTCTCCTTGTGTGTACCCCACCAATGGGAAGTCATAGCTTTCAAAGAAATATCTAATACTGGTAATATTTTACTTTCTACTACTTCTAATTCAAACTTCATTAAAAATTCTTCTAAGTCATTCATACCATAAAAAGTAGGAGTCTCTCTTACCTCTAAACTAATCCATGTTAGCGTGTGTCTCCTTTTGGCACATCTAGTGGTGGATAATTTATGTTGTCGTTGTTTCCAGTTCTCTAGTCCTATGTCATATTCTGAAGCACAAGAACTAATACTCCTCCAACTCAGCATTCCATCTGCATTTGGGTTCATATAATCCTCTTCGTGCATGGTAGTTTTGTATAACTGATTTACATATTATATATAAAATTTTATGTCATAGGTTCCACATGCATTCCTCCTTTTGAGGGATCCAAAGTTGCAATAACTCTATATTCCCCTGATTCAAATATCATATCCCTTGTCTTGATATTAATAATAGTATGGTTATCAAAATCTCAATCAAGACCCAACAATGATGGATATGGAAAAGTATTATCTACTGTCAATGAATTCAAAGTATTCCATAGTGCATACACCATCTAGGTCTACTGGAATTCCTTTCAATATTCTAATTGGCACCACTCTATGTTGATTTTCTAACTTCAATTAGATTGGTGAATACCCCAATATTGGTTCTCCCATATCTTCCCGTGTCTTTTTTGGAAGAACATTGACTTCAGACCTTAGGTCTAGTATAATATCCCCCATATTGAAATCTCCAATGTTTGCATTCAACCTAAATTCCCTGCTTGGTCTTCTCTTCTCTTCCATAGAATTACACTTTTCTAACCGACTCTACAGTTATTCTAAGGAATTTTTGTCATTCAACAATTTCTAACATGACCCAAAAAAATTTCATAAGTTACTTATTTGATATGAAGTTTTCTCTTTACTGGTATTATCAAATAATGGAGGCATGAAATACACTAGTCTATCATCTACTAGATTTGTCCATGAATTCGACACAATATTTTCTTTCAGAATCTCTTGTCTATCCTATTTGAATGTCTCTTTCTCCTTGTGCACATCAAAATTTTGTTCAAGCAATGTATTCTTCCTAACCCACTAGTATTGATTTTGATCCTTCTGTGCTCCATATTCTCCTGTCCTAGATCCACCTATAGTAACTATGTTAATTATTTTCCCATCCTCTTCTCCATTTTCCACCAAAATCCATTGCACATTCTAATTGTTTTGGTTCCTCTTGTCATGAACTTTTGTCAATAGTGTCAGAAAATATTTTGTTTCATGGTCTGTTACATGACAATACATACATGTCGTTGTTGGATGTGGAAATTCCCTAGCCTAGTTCCTTGCTTCTGACAGTTATGACAAACTAATGGTTCCTCTACCTCCTTCAAAGCCTCTTCCTCCATGACCTCCTCCTCTGAAGCCTCATTTGTGTCCTTGATTATCTCTATGCGGTGTATTATACTAAGGTATCGTATTGTATTGTGGATGTACATTCTTTTATTGTGGTGGTGTTGTAGACTATTGTGTGTTGTTATACTATGGTGGCGCTCAATTGTTTTTTGTATTTTTGTACCGCTATTGTGGCTGAAATTGTTGCATGGTATTATACTGTGGTTTTTGTGCATTGTTATATTATGGATTCTATGAAGATTGTGTTTTGATTAATTCATCCTACACCCTATATGCATTTGATTTCCTCTCCATTATTTATGAGGTTCTGTAGGCCTTGTCTTCGTATCCAATTGACTTTCAAAAATTAAAAAGTGTACTCTTTGGTATTGTCTGATACTTATGCATCATGGGAAAATAATAAGGATCATGCTTATTTTTTTTTCATATCTCACACCATCGTCCTCCTAACAATAATAGATTTGGAATCCCTATTCGGATATACTGTGCAAAGGTTGGACACTCGTTCTTATGATGACCTTATGTTCTGCAAATGTGTACCATATATCTTCTCTCTTTTCCTTTCCCTTATTCTAATTTAACTAAAATGTTAATTTCTTCAGATATCCTCTCAACTCTTCCACAACTACATTTGTATGCTTATATTGATTTTCCTCTAACTACAATGTTGCTTGCAAGGCCTCATCCTGGGCTTGGAAATTTTGATGTCTCAAAGGATACTTCAAATGTGCCAACAAAGCATTAACAAATAAGTGTCTATGTTGCATATCAGTAATAGGATACTTCAACTTACCTTTTATCCTCTTGAACTTCTAGTCAAACTCCTAAATTCATTCTCTTCGTTTCTACTTAATCTCTATCTTTTCATTCATAAATTGATCCTATGAACTCAGTTTCTAAAATTCATTGATTAATTTCCTCTTCACCTTTTATATAGTTGTAGGAACTCCTATTGGGTTATTTATGTTAACTTTGGTAGCATCGACAGTCATTCTCCAATGAGAGGCCATATGGGCCACCCTGAGGCTATCTAGGGAGATTGGGAGAATCAACCAGTCTTGTGAGGTATTGAAAAAATCCAGGGGGAACATACAGCCTCTGTGAGTCAAACCAAAAGTCAAGATGAATGAGATTATATGTGATTCTAATCCAAAAGTTAGGGGTAATGTACAACCTCTGTGAGCATAGACAGTCTAGTGAAAAATTCAGGGGGAACGTACAACCTTTGTGAGCATAGGCAGACTAGTGCAAAAGTCAAGGGGAACGTACAAACTCTATGATCCTAGTCAGGCCTTGTGAGCCATGAGAAAAAGTCAAGGCATCTAACAAAATTTAGGTTGAATATTAAATTTCTATGAGCTAGAAACAAATGATATTCCTAATATTGCAAATGATATAAATGTATTGATCTAGTGCGTTGGAACATGTAACATTATCCACCATGAAGAGAATTTTGAATTGCCTTGTAAAGAGTTGAGTTGTAACTGAAGTATCAAGTCTAGTTCTATTTTAGAGATAAAGTGTAATGTTGAGTTGTAACTGAAGTCTTAAGTCTAGTTCTATTTTAGAACTAAAGTGTAATGCTAAGTTGTAACTGAAGTCTTAAGTATAGTTCCATTTTATAACTAAAGTGTAATGCTAAGTTGTAACAAGTCTTAAGTCTAGTTGTATTTTAGAACTAAAGTGTAATGTTGAATTGTAACTGAAGTCTCAAGTCTAGTTCTATTTTCGAACTAGAGTATACCAGTCTCAAGTCTAGTTCAAACTAAAGTATGAAGCTGAGTTATGATTAAAGCATGCAAAAAAGTTACTATTTCAAGTCTCTCCTCTTATCCTCTTCAGCCTATATAAGTAGAGGTCGACCCCTCTCTTCAACACAATTTTTATATGTAGGTCAAGGGAGAAGCAATAGAATATATCAATGATAAAGAGGCAACATACCAAAGAAGCATATCACTGTTGTATATCAACAATAGAGTCTGCATATCAAAAGCATATATTAACAACATATCAGTGTTGTATATCAACAATAGAGGAAACATATCAAAGGTGTATTTCAACAAGGTCTCTTAGGTATTTGTTAGGTTAGAGTCATCTTGGCAAGCTCTTTAAGAGAAAAACATTCATGGTGGATATTTTTAAGTGATATTACATTATTAATGCAATAAAGGAATATCGTTTGCTGGGTTTTTTCTCCTTGTAGAGGGTTTCCCCAGGGTATATGTGTTGTTGACATGCATGCTTACTTATCTACATATTTATTTCTATTCAGTTATGATTTGGTATTGTTGAAGTGTATTAATATGGAATCAAATTGTTGAAGAAAATAAAAGAATTAATCCGCATAAGAAATCAAGCTCATAATTTAACATGGTATTAGAGCTTAGGGTTTGTTAAACATGTTGAAGTGCAACAATAGGTTCACACATATCCAAACAAGATTGATTAAGTTTCTAGTGTGAACTCCATGGCATCCTCCATTTGATTCAGGGCCGAGGATAGGCACAAAGGAGCTACCAACTTCAATGTGTGGAAGCTCCAGATAACAAATATCTTGCAGGAGCATGATATTGAGAAGTATGTGAACACAGTGGTGGAGGAACCCACGAATAATGCAAGAAGAGTGACCTTCTAGAAGATTCAAGCAAAGGCCAAGTGAATCATATTTGACTTAGTAAAAGATAGTATAATTCTTGCAATGACTTCGTTAATGAATGCAAAGGACTGTATGGATACCTTGGTGAATCTTTATGAGAAACAAGCTCCATGTCAGAAGAGGACAATTAAGCACAAGATTAAGTATTTGAAGATGGAGAAAGGTGAATCAATGACATATTTATGTTCGAGGATATCCTAGATCAGAGATCATCTTTGGTCAGAGGGGTGAAAATGGACAATGATGATTTAGTGCAGGCCATTTTTGATGGTCCTCCTTCTTCATGGGAGACCTTCTTATCCAGTGTAAGTGGGAAAGAGATTAAGCCCACGTTTGAGAGGTTATGGCATGATTTCCTCCAGGAGTAGAGTTGCACAACTACCAGGAGTGAGCCAACAGAAGAAGAGAACTCATATTTAGCATCAAGATTCAAGGGAAAGACGAAAGGCACTTTCCAGAARGGCTCTCTGAGGAAGCCAAAARCTAAAGGTACATTCAAAATAAAGAATATTGATACATCTAATATTAAATGCTTTAGTTGTAATAAGTTGGGTCATTTTGCTAAATATTGTTGATTTAGAAAGAGATATACTAGGAAAGGGAAACATCATGCCTCAAATACTAAGGATGATGAATCCAAAATAAATTTAAAAAGTCCTTCTAATGAGAAAGAAAATAGAAAAGAATTTTACTTGGTTTCTTCCTTATCCAGTTCAATTTTCACGAAGCCAAAAACTTGGTTAGTAGAAAGTGGTGCATCAAAGCACATGACAGGATACACGGATATCCTCTCATATTTTGAGAAAAAATATTTTGCGGAACATGTTGAGCTTGGGGATGAAAAATGTTACAAGATAGAGGGAGTGGGCTCTATCTCCTTCAGATTGGAATCTCGGGCTAGACTTCATATTGATGAAGTATTATATGTTCCAGGGATTAAGAAGAATCTACTATCAGTTGCAACCCTTGAGTGAAAGGGATATTGGATGATATTCAAGGACAATAAGGCACTACTATGGGCTAAAGGTGGCCACTTAAGTACATCAGAACCCATTGGAGCTCGCAGTGGAGGATTGTATGTCATGTCAGGACAGTCAGTTCAAGAATTGTCTCATGATGTGACTAGCTCTAGTGAGTTGTGGCACATAAGCATTGAACATATTCATTACAAAGATCTTCCATATCTACAGAACATGGCATGTGGCATGCCCTCTATTTCTCCTAGTAAAAAGGAAATTTGTAAGGGATGCATGCTAGGTAAAAATATAAAGAAAGCATTTCCAAGTAGTGAAAACAGAGCTCAGGGAATCTTAGATTTGGTTCATTCTGATGTATGTGGTCCCATGTCATCTCCCTCACTCAGTGGTTGTTTGTACTATGCCATTTTTATTGATGATTACTCAAGAAAATGTTGGATATATTTCCTTAAAACTGAAAGTGACACATTTGATAAATTCAAAGAGTATAATGCCTTTATTGAAAAGCAGACAATAAAACACATCAAAATCCTTAGAACAGACAATGGAGGAGAGTTTGAATCTCTCTAGTTTGAGGATTTCTGCAAGTCAATAGGAATCAAGAGACAGTTGATCGTTCCATATAAACCTCATCAAAATGGAGTTGCTGAGAGGAAAAACAGGACAATTTCTGAGGCAGCGAAAGCAATGATGTTTGACCAGGATCTACCAAATTATTTATAGGAAGAAGATACCTCCATTGTTGTATATATTCAGAACAAGTGTCCACATGCTATCTTGAAGGAAAAGACTCTTGAAGAGGTCTTATCAGGGATCAAACTTGAAGTAGGGCATCTAAGGATATTTGGGTGTCCTGTATATATTCATGTCCCTAAGGAAAAGAGGACAAATATGGAACCCTTAGACAAGAAACGAGTTTTTTTGGGGTACAGTGAGAACCCCAAGACTTATAGGATTTATGTACCAGGTCAGAGGCAAATAGAGGTAATTGGAGATGTGACTTTCCATGAGGAAGCCTGATGCATCCCCCCTCCCCTCCTGGGGTTCTGCGACCTCCCAATCTGGGATCTTTCTTTATTCTGAGTCAGATCGACTCTTTGGGCTCTCGTTTGAACCCAAAAAAATTATACACATCCCCCTTTTTCTCCTTAGGCGCAGGTCCTATGATACCTGCACCCTCTATCTATGCACTCTAGGTGCCCTTCAAATTGCGAGTGCTGACTCCTTTTCACTATCCCCTCCCTACATACGCCCCTAAGCTATGAACTTGCATAAACATGTGATTGTGGGAATGGGAAAGAGTGGTTTTAGACCAACCCGTGTTTTTCCCCACAATTCACCTCCAGCTTCCACATGTCCCTTTGTTGAAACTGTGGTTGAAATTGCAGCCCACTCAAGAAAAATTAATGTATGAGCATGTCCTAGCCCCAAAATCCTTCTCATCCCTCGATATCTCACTTTCAATGATGATCCATGACCAACGAATGTTATTTATCCTCCCTTTCCTGTCTTATTTCCTCCTTCCATGCTCAATCCTAGATCTCCATGATCTGTTGACATGTAGCTCCCTTCCAATCAATGACTATGACTGATTTTGACTTTCTAGCCTTCGGGAGTTTTGATTCTCAAATTTCTCTTCCTTCATATGGAAATCTTCTAGAGTAGAAGATATGGTGCAGCTGTCTCCTTGAATCTACGACTAGGATCCCCTCCGTGAATTTGACCTTCGCGGATATAAAATATAAAACTCTCATTTCTTTCAAAGATATTTCTATGAAATGGAAGATTATCTGCCACGTATCCTCCTCAATCGATAACTTTTCTCCCACTTAGGTACTTTGGCCTCCTCAACCAAATCGATAGTCCTTCCATTCTCTCCTCGATCAATGATCAATATCTTCTCTAGGTCTTTGGAACTTTTTCTCCTCAGCTTTCCTCCAGAGATCTAGATCTGGCATCATGTGTCCACCTTCACATCAATGATTCTATTCATTTCTGGGACATCAGCCTTTGGGATTCTCAAAGTTCAACAAACACAAATCTCTGAGGTGAATCTGATCTAAAAATGAAGAAGACTTGAAATCTTGAAATTATTTGCAAGTAAATGTTATGTGTTAAAAGCAAATGGATCAACTTTGCAACACATTAATTAAAGGATTACTCATGCAAGATACAAATAGACAGCAGCATAATCAATGAACATAAGAACATAAACAAAACAATTGATAAAGGGGTTCACCCCTCTCTTGGGCTACATCTCCTGGTCCAGCTTCCAATGGATCATTATTATTAATTGCTCAAAGTGCTCAAAAACATGCCTTACAATGATCAAACTAACCACTCGACTGCTCCAATGGCTTCAGAGCGTCCAAAAACCCCTAGCTAGGATTTTTCGGCACCTCAATCAGTCGAAAAACAAAGAAGTTAGGCCTCCTGGAAGTCTCCCCTTCAAGCTTGTTGTCTCTGCTTCTACAAAACACACCCTTGTTCAATGAACCTGGCTCACACGCAATTTAAAGTGTGAAAAGCCAGCATCGAGTGCAACTGCGCCAATGATGCGAACTGTAGGATAGTTTTGGGCATGCCAGCCCCTAACTGCCTAGCACCCGGGCATATAAGAGTCATGATATTATCGTGCTCTATAAGAAAAAAGGGCTAATGTTCAACGATCCAATGGCCAAGCGCCAAGTACCGAGCGCATTCAAAACCGTGCCAACCATTATAACCACAATGTAAAACCCGCGCTTACATAATAGTCATATGGTTTTAAAATGTAATGTGACTGAACTTTGTTATATCTGCATGCATACACATATATAGTGGCCACATGTAATAACTATACGACAACGGACCAGGGCTAAGCCCCGGCCCGACCCCCGCCCATATATATAAACATTCGATTTTAAATACAATGAAAACCATCATATGGTAAGAAACAATGTATGGGTGTATTGGTCGTGTGAACTTTGTTAAAGGATTACATCAGTGGTGAGGTCTGGGGCTCGACCCCCATAGACCCATAAAATTTTAATCAAACCATTAGCCAATAAAGGGGTGCCACATGGCAGCCCATGATTGGGTCATGTGGAACCTTACCATTGACCAACAAGGTGCCATGTGTCGCATTCTGATTTGACCACGTCTACCAATCAGAATCTTCCACATCATCATATGCCACGTTAGCATACGATCGTACGACCCTGCCACGTCGGACTGTACGGACTGTACAATCAGTGTTCTTTTTTTTTTCCCTGTTTAAAATTCTGAACAGATTGTGATATCTCTCACTCCTGACATCCATTTGAGATGAAATGAGCTGCGTTGGGTTCGTAACGATGAGGCCTACGCTCTCATCCGATTTGAAGTGATTCTGAGCACTTTGAATTTTTGAGCAAAATTTGATCCCCTGATCACACCTCCCCATTAGGAAGCTTTTGGACCTCCAAAAGACTATTTTCAGTCTATGTGAAGATGAGGGTATAGTTCCTTGACCCTTCCAACCCCAATCCACTTAGCTTTGTTTGGATTCGTCCCTTTAAGACCAAATCAAAGATACTCCACATTTCCTCGTTTTGAAGTTCACATTCTCCTGTCAAGGATGGTGTCTTCATGCAGTTCTGTAAGATACTCTGGGGAAAAATCATCTATAGAAGGAATCTAAACATGATCTCCTTGATCATCAATCAATGGAGGCTCATACAATTTCAAATTCTCAACATTAACAACTGCATACATCTGCATATAAGGAGGCAAGTCTAAACGAAAAGCATTGTTACCAATCTTGTCGATAATCTTGAAAGGACCATATCGAATTAGTTTCAACTTTTTACCTTCTCCTTTAAGCCTCTCCTTGCTAATGTAAAGCCAAACTTCATCTCCAACTTGGAAACTATGATCAACACGATGCTTGTCATGTCTCGTCTTGTACTTGGCCTGACTCTTTTCCAACTGCTCTTGCACCACTTGATGTATCGACTGAATTTGTTCAATGAAATTTTCTGCCCTATCAATGTCATATTGACCATCGACAACAATATATTTCCCAAAGATAAAATCTAAACGAGACTTGGGAAAATATCCAAAACATGCTTCAAATGGCGACGTTTGAGTCGAAGAGTTCTTAGCTCGATTGTACGCATGCTGAATGTAGTGTAAATGCTCATCCCAAAGTTTAGGATGCTTGCTGCAATAAGCACGAAGAAGATGCACCACTGATCGATTTACCACCTCTGTCTGACCATCTGTTTGTGGATGAAAAGTTGTGCTCTTTTTAAGTTTGGTGTCCATGAGTGCCCATAAACTCGACCAAAAACTTCCAACAAATTGAGAATCCCGATCAGAAATAATGGACTTAGGCAATCCAAAATGCACCCAAACATTTTGAAAGAACAACTGTGTCATTTGTTCTTCTATAACCTG
>JASDQU010101723.1:344486-373289 GCA_032191745.1 Picea mariana | reverse complement strand
GAGGAGGAGTGACAATGGTCGGTGGATCACTGATCCAGAACACTCGATGTCCGTTAGATTAGATTCCAGACAAGAGGAACACACAGAGGAGGAGATTAGACCTCATCCGTCAGATTGGAGCACAAAGGACCATCTACAGTTAGATCCAGTGGAGCTGCAAGGAGGATAAGCCCATGAGTCAGGCAACACTCCAAAGCTGTGAAGGAATCCTGGCCATTGTAGCTAGAGGACATGTGGTAAGCGATTGGAATTTCACTGAATTGTGAACTGGAAGAGTCAAAGGTGAGATTTGGAGGAACTCGCGAAATGAGAATTCACAAAATAATATGGGTCATTGTATCTAGAGGACACGTGGTGAGAGATCAACATTTTGCTGACTCACGAGCTGGAAAAGTCAAAGGTGAGAGTTGGAGGAACTCATGAAAGGATCTAGGTCATTGGATCCAGAGGAAACGTGTCAAGAGATCAACATTTTGCTGACTCATGAGATGGAGAAGTCAAAGGTGAGAGTTGTAGGAATTCATGATATGCAAAGTCGCAAAATGATCTAGGCCATCTGATAACCAAGGATTTGGACCGTTGATCTGATATGAATTTAGATTACATGATATTGATCGTAGCCATCGATCAATGAGAGAGATCTCGACCGTTTATCTGATATGAAGTCATTTAGGAGTTTCACATATCGTGAGTTTGGAAGAAACTCATAGTAGGAGGTCRCGATATGCAAAATCGTGAAGCACCCTCGTGATTGAACCCTGATCACATCTTGTGGTCACATCAGAGGAAGAGAAGTGAAGGAGCTAGTGCTGCTAGGCTCCATTTTGGAGTTTCACTTATTGTGAGTTTGGAAGAAAGTCATAGCAGGAGGTCACGATATGAGAAATCGTGAAGMACCCTCATGTTTGGCCCCTAATCACAGCTAGTGGTCACATCAGTAGGAGAGAAGGGAAGGAGCTAGAAGTGCTAGGATCCATTTCATAGTTTCACGAGTCGAGAAAACCAAGGTGACTCATAGYTGATCACCCGAAATGCAAAATCATGAAATGACTATTGGTTAGGCATATGGTCACTACTAATGGTCATGTGAAAGGAAGGGGCTTAGCCAGAAAATCTAGCGCCCACTGTGTAGTTTTTGTCAGAAAGAGAAAAAGTGTGAAAGGGATGATTGCACTAAGATTCTCTCAGTAACTACTAGAGACAGACTAATTGTAACTGCAGAAAATGATTGATTTCATCTACTATAGAGTCCCAAGATAATTGTGAGTGGAATGAAGACTCATCATAGAGATGATTGATAGATGGAAAAGCATCGAAGACTGTAGCCACCAGAGAAGCCAAAGAGAATGACCACTAATGATGAACAGTTTCAGCATAATGACCATGGAGGAAGAATAGACTCAACGTAATCGCCATAAGAGACAAAGAGTTAGGTGTATTATCTAGCATAGGATTGGGCATTAGAAATATATGCAGAACATAGAAGAGTAGGTTTCTTCTATTGAGAGTAAAAAATTTACACGGGGAAAAAGTGTGTTGTGGGCAACAACCGAAATACACAGAAGAGGCATAGCACATAGAATAGAGATGCATATCTGAGAGATGAAGAGAGGAAGAGAAATTCAAGGTGAGCATGCAGTGATAGAGAAGAAGAATAGAAAGCTTATGAAGATGTGAGGAAGAGGACATTGAAGCAGGCAGAGCGAAGTAGTGTATCAGAATAGTGATGAGACTGGTAATCCATTGATGAATATTGTATCACTATAATAGATTCAAGAAAGAAAATATTTATAAACCAGGGTGGTTGGGAGGTGCTAGGGAGGACTTTTTTCCTCAGTTTTTCAAGTGGGTTCTTGAACATAGGGAGTTGTAGCTTCCATATGGTTGCATCCAGAAAAACCAGGGTGGTTGGGAGGTGCTAGGGAGGACTATTGTCCTCATAGTTTCAAGTGGGTGCTTGAACACAGGGATTTGTAGCTTCCATCTGGTTGCAGCGAGAAAAAGCCAGGGTGGCAGGGAGGTGCAAGGGAGAATTGTTGTTCCCTATTATACAGGTTGGTGCCTGTGTGACTGGAAGTTGGTGCTTCCATCTAGTTGGTGCTTCCTTCTAGTGGGTGCTACATAAACCAGGGAGTTGGTGCTTCCTTCTAGTAGGTGCTAGATAAAATAGATTTGGTGCTCTCAGTAAGTTGCAGCATGCAAAACAGAGGTTGTATCCTCAAGAGGAGTTGGAGCTCACAAGTATGATAATGTAAGGAAAATAAAGATTACTTATCATATCAAGAAGAAGAATTTTTTCCCTTTATGGGTTTCCAAAGGAAATATCTATCTCTTTATATTTCAGGTGTGTGATTCATGTTTAATATTCTATTGCTTACTTCTCTGCATCATTGTGATCGTCATTGAGTGTTCTGTGAAGAGTTTAAAATGGGCATAATAGTTTAAGCACAGTAACAACTGATTCACCCCCCCTCTCAGTTTGTCAACAGAGTGTTCAGTAACCCTGTCTCTTTTTGAACTCAACGTAGAGTTCTTCCTGTGCACTCCTTGTACTTCTACCTATGAAGGTTCAATGATATCTCTCCTGAGCTCCTCTGAGGTTAATTCACCTCTGTAAATGCACTCCTTGTGGACTATGTGCACTTCTTGCACTTGAAACTCAAAGAAGAGAAACAATTGAAACTTATAATATACTTCACCAGTTCATACATTCAATGCATGAAGGACATATAAAAGCATAACAATGAACACAAATAAATAAACACACCATGATCAGGAAAAAATGATTTTCTATTATCTTTGTGTGTGTATAAAGATGTTTACAAAAACTGGACTTCAATAGAGTCCCAGTTCTCTCAGGCTCTCCTAAATTAACTCTATCATGAGTTTTTCTTCTTCTATTAGACCTCTCTCAAGTTTTTCTTCTCTTATCTGACCTTTCTACAAAGATATCTCTAAGAATCCTCCTAAGTCTCCTAATGAAATCTGATTCAATATCTCTTTACAAAAGAGGGGCTCTGCGAGCTTTTCCTCTCTCACCTAACCTCATCTATTACATTGAAGTTTTCATAAATGGCCATCTATTCTGAATTGAACCTAGAGCTTTCAACCTTCCATTCATTAAAGATGACCTTATCTTCTGCCTGTTTAGAGATATGTCTTAGTTTTAAGTCGAGCTTACAACATGGAACCATATAGGATCATCTTTCGAATTTAAAAATGGGAGGGTTAATGCCTCTCCCTCTATGAAATGCACGTTGATGTGTTGGAATGTTGGTACGTTGTTGTGGTGGAGCGATGATCCTGCATCATACTCCACTATTGGGAAAATCATGATTTCTTTCTCATGAGCTCCTCTTCTCCAGTGTTGAAATCCTCCTGGATCCCAAACTTTCCCTTGGAGTTGTCCCCTTGCTCCTCTCCATCTATGTTGTTTTTGTTGCTGCTACTACTTATTTTGTTTCTTCCCTACTGCCATGGCATGTTCTCTTCTGTTTAGCTCCCTTTTGCTGACTGCTTCTGCTGACCTCAACATCAACTTCCCAATATCCTCTATCTCCCTGTCGAGCTGCTACAATGGTCGGTTGATCCAAATTATTTTCGGCACGAACTGAGATCAAAGATATAATAAAGAAATGCACAAAGATATCACAGGTATTCAATAATATAACATAAATATATTCGAGATGCAACCATAAAAACAAATATATAGTAATATATGATTTCTATTAATGAAAGAAATATACAGAGACTGTAAAAATACAAAGTGAAAGACTCGCTAGAATTGTGGCAGCTTATATCTAAGAAGAGATGTGACGGGTACTCGCATTCACAAGAAGATGAGTACAATGAGAAATTGAAGGCCTTTTTACAATAAACATGAATGAAAAAAACCATAGACATCTAAAATCATAACCCTAGGAGATGAAGCGCCAAAAGTCATGTGGGTCTCGTTTGGGTAAGTTAGTACATCAACTTCCCGGGGTCGTAACTTTTGCATACAATCTTTGTTTTAGGCATATTATAGCTCGTTGTAAAGGTATCATCGAGGAGATTCATTTTGGGGGTTAAATAATGCCTTAATATATCATTTAGAACCTATATCTAGAAAAAATTTCATTTAGGTCGTCAAAATGGTCTCGAAAGTTAAAACCTGCTAAAAGTAGTAAATGGCCAAAATTGCCAGAAAACTGTTTTGATCCAGTCAGAAAAGGTGGGTGGCCACTGATATCCACTTGGATCAATCCTCCATGAAGCAATGGTCTCCATTCTGTTGAGTTCCTGGGGGAGAGGGAAAAGTGTTTGTTGGATCTGCATCTTGGTGAGTTGCTTGTATTGTTGGAGACATCGCGCTGCTCAGTTTGTTGAAGTATGTCAAGAACCTATTGAGGTTGAGGTTGTTCAACAAGTCAAGATAAATGATAGGATGGTATGTAGAAGGAATCTTTGCACTTTGCTGCAACCTTGTTGACCTGCTTCTATTGGATAGAAGGTGCTTGGGGTGAGGCTATAGTTGTTGCAGTGTCCTTCTTTTCTCCTTTTGAATAGATTGTGAAGAAGATAAATTTTGCAGTATGAGATACTACCTTGCAGCACTTTTTAGGTGGAAAAATACTAGGAACTACCTCTGGTATTCTATAGAGATGACCCCCCAAAGTAACAATGACACTACGGGGTCGAGACTCATAAACAACATGGTGCTTCCACATATATGACTGGCCCAAGAGAACATCACAGATATCCAGTGAGGAAACATCACATTACCTCATCCTTAAAGGGATGAATGCCATATGACAATCAACATTGTTGGATGACATGGAGATCTCATCCTTAGCGAAGCCACCCGATGTTGTATGAATGTAGGTGTAGTGTTGTCGACAATCCCAACTGTTTGACGACCTCTGCTGAGATGAGGTTCTTCTGGCATCCACTATCAACAATAAAATGCAACGGGGTTCCCTTCACCCACATCTGTGAATGAAAAAGGAACTCCCCCTCTTCAGGATCTATTGGTTCTTCTAGTTGAATTGTTGTGGTTGCAACAATAGCAGTCAGGTCTACGTCAATGATCTATCCTTTACTAGTATTTTCAGAATCAAAATCTGAATCAGGGTTTATCTCCTTGTCTTTGATCTCGACCACCAATGAATTTTTTGAGCGACATTCATCGGTGTTGTGCCAGGGGATTATGTGGAAATTGCACTATTTTCCAATGTCCTTATCTGTCTTCCCGTGACCATTCTTTTCCTGTGTCTTGGACTGGTTTTTGGGAGACTGTTTGTTAGGGTAGTCTTTGTCATACTTTAGTTGTTGTGGATTTACAAATCCAAAATCCATTTTGTTCTGGTGCTTAAATTTCTGCTCGATTTTAACAAAATATCGATAAGAAGCACCGAGTGATGAGATGTCTAGAAAATCCATTTCAGTCTAGATGTATCTGTGTAGAGCCCCACGGTATTTTAGAACCAAATGTCGCTCGGAGTTTTTGATACCCTGCTTGGTGTGCAAGGTATGGAAGTTATTGTTGAACTCTGGAACTTCTTGGCTCCTCTCTTGCCGTAGTGTGGTCCATCTAATGTATTGGTCCTCATATTTTCCAACAAGGTAAGAATATCGGTGGCCACCCACCTTTTCTGACTGGCTCATCGGTTCTCTTTATGTAGTCTTCTCGGATGCAAATCTTCCCTATCAGTGGGTAGATCATCTTGACCCCCCATATCATTTTCTTCATCTTTTATGGAATTATCTTGCCACCCTGATGTAGGCTCTAGTTCTACAGTCTCATCACTGAGATGTTTCTCAGTTTTCTCCTCTAATAGATTAGCTTCTGTTAGCTCCTCTTGTGTTGGCATATCTCCAACTTCCTCCAACCATTACTCTGGCTGGTATGATCCTCCATCTATTTCCAACTTGACCTATTGGATGTGAAATATTTGCACCATTACCCTTCTCTCTAGGGCTTTCAATCCTCATACAACTCAAAAAAATCCATGCTTTATGTTTCCTCTTCTATTGCAGGCTTTAGTGCTACAGTCATCTCTTGTTTAGCTTCCTGACTGAAAATTTTGAGCCATTCTTTTGAATGCTCATCTCCTTATGTTGGGGTAGACATCAATGTCTACTCCATTTCTTCCTCTTTGACAGTTTTTGTTGGATTTCCTTCCTCCTCTACTGCACTTTCATCATGTGCGTTGGCCTCTACTTGGTTGTTTGGTAGGAATGTCTTGATCCCTCCAATAATCATAATGCTCCTCTGATCGTCCTCCTGGATGGTGAAAGTATTTAAATTATCATCATATTCATTCACATGGTCTGAAAATCCACATTAATCTTCACCTATCAACACTCCTTACTGACCTGAACCCACTTTTGAGATCCTGATACTTTTAGATAGTCTCGTTTCTTTCTCCCTACCCACATGGAAATTTGGGACTTCTCTTCTGCCCACCTGGTAGTCTATGAGATCAATCGATCCCATCTCATTTCCCACTTGGAAATTTGAACTTTCAACACTACTCCCCTGTAAATATATGAGAATTTCCACTGATATCTTTCAATTTCCCACCTGGCAACTTGAAAGCCCATTTCTTCCCACTTGGCAGTTTATGAGATCTTCATTTGATCGCACCTCCTCCTCATCACTGAGGTGTCTCCCAATTTTTGTTTCATAGATGTGAATCTGTTCCTCCTTTGTGTCACTAAGTTTTTCTAATTCCCTTAGCTACCTTCTCAACTCTTGTTTCTTCTTTCTGGCCAACAAATTTTGAACATGCCATTTTTCCTTCCTGTTTAGAGGACATTCGTACCTTCAGTGTACTTTTGTCTCTTTTTTCATCTTCAATGTTAGCTGTTCCATCCTTGCTCTTATTAGATTGAGCTCTAGATCCATTTATGGATTTCATTTTTTCTTGCGGCCTTCTCTTCAAGCACACTCATGGCCTTCAGTAGCCATTTCCACCTTCTACCTGCCCTCCTAGCAAGCCTATGGATTACCCTACATCCATGAGCATCTCCATATTCTCTCACAACTCACCTAAATGTTTAAATTTTTGTTGTTGTGCACATGAAACAACCTTATCTCAGAGCATCGGTACTCTGCTTCCTTCACTTGTTGTCTATAGGAAAATTTTAACTTCTGATACCACTTGATGTTATTGGATTATCTCCTTTTACTGTCTCACCCTTTCCCTATCATCTGCAAGAAAAATTATGGATCTAATACCACCTGATGCAGCCCCCTCCCCTCCTGGGGTTCTGCGACCTCCCGGTCTAGGATATTTCTTTCTCCTGGGTCGGATCGACTCTTCGGGCTCCCATTTGAACCCAAAAAAATTATACACAGGCCCCTTTCTCTCTTTAGGTGTGGGTCCTGTGATACCTGCACCCTCTGTCTCCTCTCTCTTCAATTTGCGGGCTCTCTTCAATTGCGGGAACTACTCCTTTTCACTAGCCCCTTCCTACATATGCCCCTAGGCTATGACCTTGTGCAAATGTGTGATTGCGGGCACTGGCAAGAGTGGTTTTAGACAAACCTTGCTTTTTACCGGCAATTCACCTCCATTAGACTATATAATGACAAAACTTTGGTCATTTTGATCAATAAATAAAACTCCAACCACAGAAATATTTTTAATCAATTCACCTCCAGCTGCCACATATCCCTTTGTTGACACCGTGGTTGAAATTGTGTCCCACTCAAGGAAAATTAATGTCCGAGCATGTCGTGGACCCACAATCYTTCTTGTCTATTGATCTCTCTCTCTCTCGGCGATGATCTGTGATCAATGGTTTTTATTTATCCTCCCTTTCCTATCTTCTTTCCTCCTTCCACGMTCGATCCCATATCTCCATGATCTGTTGACGAATAGCTCCCTTCCAATCAAAAACTATGGTTGATTATGGATTTCTAGCCTTCAGTATTTTTTAATCTAAACTTTCTCTTCCTCCATATGGAAATATTCTAGAGTAGAAGATCTGTTTCCACCTATCTCCTTGAATCTATGGTTAGTATCCTCTCCACAAATCTGGCCTTCGAGAATCTAAAATCTCAAACTCTCATTTCTTCCAGAGAGATTTATATGAAATGGAAGATTGTCTACCATGCATCCTCCTCAATCAATGTCTTTACTCCTGGATCAATACTTTGGCCTCATCAACCAAATCGATGGTCCTTTCATTCCCTCCTCAATCGATGATTGAGATATTTTCTGCATCTTCAAACCTTTTCCTCCTCCTCTTTCCTCTAGTGATATAGATTTTGCACCACGTTCCCACCTTCATATCGACAGGTCTGGTTGTTTTCAGGACTTCGRCCTTCGGGATTCTCAAAGTTCAACAAATGAAAATCTCTGAGGTGAATACTTCCATAGTGTTGGATCCTATGACACTTGTCCTCCCTAATCCAACAATTATCCAATAGAATGAATCTTCATCCTGGATGTGTCCCTTCGTAGATCAATGATCCACGTGCCCCTTTTGGGATCAACGACCTTGAATGCTTTGGGCTTTGACGCTTCGAAACTTTTTGAAGCTCAACTTCTTAAAAATATCGGAGTACGATCCTCCAAAGTTCACGATCTAGTGACACCTGTCCAACCTATAGCATTGACTATCATCTTCTTTGGCTGTTTGGGATTTGGTGATTTCAAATATTTCTCCTTCACATTCTACCAGAGTGATTTCACCTAGAGTTCATGATATTTTTCCATGTTCCCTTCTAGATATGATGGTACAGATTCTCTTCGGGTCCTCGGGTCTTCGACACTTTGGCTATTTGAGCTTCGAGATCTTAAAACTCCTATGCACTCCTTTATCCCGAACTACTTTCATCCAAAACACATGATCTCTTAATGCGTGTCTCCCCCTTGATCTGACGGCCTCTATCCTCTTCGGGTCTTTGGGTTTCAGGAGTTTCAACACCTGCGCTCTCGTTCCTCCTGGAGTGCTTTCACCCGAAACTCATATCTTTTTCCACCTGTTGCCCTGGATGATGGATGGTCCTTGTTCTCTTTGGGACTTCTGGACTTTGACGAGTCCACTCTCCTGTGCACAGAAGGGTTAAGTTTTTTGCACTTACCTTCGAATCCAACAGTTGTTGATCCTCTGCATTCAGATCCAACAGATTGGGTCTGTTCCTCTCCTTTGCGCTTCCTTCATTCACTAAATGTAGATCTAATGGTCCATGATCATTTCCACAACCTATCAAATGGTTAATGACACTACTCGTCTTGAGATTTTGACTTCTTCCACCTTGGAATATTTTGTTAGTGTTTGAAGGCTTCAACCTTTGAACTTTCTCTTGCAAACCCGACTATCTTGGGTCTCTCTTATGCTTCTGAAAGTGTTATATCTTTTCAGATTTAGGACTTATAATAAGTGCTTCACCATCACACTCCTTGTGTTATCCCTTCTGATCTTGATCTCCTCGAAGATTTTGATCTCCCACACACTCCTTGCATTTCTAGGATTTTTTCAAACTCATATCCGAAGGATTTCTAGAAAATAAATTCTTCTCACCCTCCTGGCATTCTCCTTTCTTTCTACACACATTGCAGAGCTCCTCCATATAGAGTGTTCAATAAATCTGTCTCTTTATGAACTCAACATAGAATTCTTCCTGTGCACTCCTTGCAATTCTACTGATGAAGGTTCAATGGTATCTCTCTTGAGCTTCTCTAAGGTTAAATCACCTCTTTCAATGCACTACTTGCGAAATATGTGCACTCCTTGCCATCATAACTCAAAGACAAGAAAAAATTGAAATGTATACAATACTTCACCAGTTCATACATTCAAAAAATGAATGACATATAAAAGCATAACAATGAACACAAATACATAAACAAACCATGAGTAGGAAAACCTGCTTTTCTATTATCTCTATGTGTCTATATAGATATTTACAAAAAATGGACTTCAAAAGAGTCCCAGTTCTCTCAGGATCTCCTAAGCTAACTCTATCCTAAGTTTTGCTTCTGCTACTAGACCTTTCTCGAGTTCTTCTTCTCCTATCCGACCTTTCTACAAAGATGTCTCTTTGAATCCT
The DNA here is from genome assembly GCA_032191745.1 of Picea mariana. Lineage (NCBI taxonomy): Eukaryota > Viridiplantae > Streptophyta > Pinopsida > Pinales > Pinaceae > Picea > Picea mariana. The sequence goes on along the minus strand of JASDQU010101723.1, from coordinate 363,244 downwards.
CCTAAGTCTCCTAATGAAATATGATACAMGATCTCTTTACAAAAGAGGGGCTTTGTGAGTTTGTCCTCTCTCATCTAACCACATCTATTACATTGAAGTTTTCATAAATGGCCATATAGTCTGAATTGAACCTAGARATATCAACCTGTCAGCCATTAAATGCGACCTTATCTTCTACCTATTTAGAGATGTGGCTTGGTTTTCACTCAAGCTTACAATATGGACCCATATAGGATCATATTTCGAATTTAAAAATGGGAGGGTTAATGTCTCTCCCTCTCTAAAATACGTGATGATGTGCTGGAATGATGGCGCATTGCTAAGGTGAAGTGATTATCTTACATCAAAGCCACATTTAATAAATCCAGAGAGCTTCAACAAGAATCATATGTAGTTCAGCTAGCTTCACCCTCTTTTGAAAATGAAGAGTCAAATGATCAGAGGGAGGAACCTCATGAAGGGCCAAGTAATGAGCCCTTAGAACCTGTTGAAGTGTTAGAAAGAAATCTTGAAGAACCTCCAGCCAAAAGGAACCCAAGGTGGCTTAAATAAATAGTGAAAGAATAAGAAAGGATAACTACACCCAAAGGAACTTTTAGGGAAAGGAAGAGGCCTCATAGGTTTGGAGGCTATGTTGCACTGATGAACAACATTAGTGATGCCAAACCTGCTTCATTTAAAGAAGCAAATAAATTACAAGTATGGAAGGATGCCATTCTTGAGGAATACATGTCTATTATAAAGAGCAGCGTTTGGGACATTGTGTCGAGGCCAAAAGACAAATTAGTGGTTTTTTCCAAATGGATCTATAAGATCAAACATGCAGGTGATGGAAGTGTGGAAAAGTTCAAATAAATATTTGTATCCATAAGCTTCACTCAGAAATAAGGAATCAACTGCGAAGAGACTTTTTCTCTTGTAGCTAGGTATACCTCCATTCAAACTATTACTGCTTTAGCTCCCATTCTTGGTTGGAAGCTACATCAGATGGATGTAAAAACAACATTCTTGAATGGAAATATTAAACAAGAGGTATTTTTGGAACAACCAGATGGTTTTGTACTACATAAAAAAGGGACTCATGTATGCAAGATAAAGAAGGCCTTGTATGGCCTTAACCAGGCTACCAGAGTTTGGTATGATAGGATTGATGGTTTTCTTAAAATCCTAGGCTTTCAAAAAAGTGATGATGATGCAAATATGTACTTCAAGATAAGAGGTAATCAACCTATTATACTAATCCTATATGTTGATGATCTCTTTCTAACGAGAGATGAAGGGATAATAGCCTGGTGTAAGAGGGAGATAACATCAGAATTCAAGATGAAATACTTAATCTTGATGCATTGCTTCCTAGGACTGGAAGTGTGGAAAAGAAAGGGCAAGATATTTCTAGCACAAGGAAAATACACAGTGAATGTACTAAAGAGGTTTGGTATGATGGATTGCAAATCCATGTCTACTCCTATGTTTACCAATCTAAGGAAGTGGCATGATTCTGATACAGGTTCAAATTTGGTGGATCCCGCCATGTATAGGAATCTAATTAGATCATTGATGTACGTGATCCACACTAGGCCAAATATATGATATGCAGCGATTGCAATGAGTCATTTCATGACTGAACCGAGATAGACACATTGGGTGGTAGCAAAGAACATCTTGAGATATCTCAGAGGGACCATTACTTATGGTCTAAGATATACATCCAATGGTGGTTTATTTCTGCATGGGTATGCAGATGCTAACTGGGCAGGAAGCCCAGTGGATTAGAAGAATACTTTCAGATACTTCTTCAGTTTAGGATCCACTATGATCTCTTGGTCAAGCCGGAAGCAGGGATCCATTGCACAGAGTACAACAGAGGCTGAGTAAATTGCAGCAAGTGATGCTAGAAAGGGAGCAGTATGGTTCAAAAAATTGGTTTCTAGGTTGTTTGGTGACAAGCTCGAGATGACAGTGGTTCACTGTGATAATCAAAGTTGCATAAAATTGACAGAGAACCTGTTATTTCACAACAGGTCAAAACATATTGACATGAGGTACCACTATATCCGATACTTGGTCCAGAGAAAAAATGTAAAGTTATAGTACATAGCCACGAGCGAGAAGGTATTTTATATCATGACGAAGCTTCTACCCTCGAGACAATTTGTGTAGCTGAGAGGTAAGCATGTTGTGGTTGAGAATGACTACCTCACTGAGAGGGAGTGTTAAATTTGGTAGCATCGATAATGATTCTCCAATGAGACGCCATATGGGCCATCTTGAGGCTAGCCAGGGAGATTTAGAGAATCAACCAGTCTTTTGAGGTATTGACAAAATCCAGGGGGAACGTACAACCTCTATGAGTCAAACCAAAAATTAGGATGAACGAGATGGTCTGTGAGTCTAATGAAAAATTAAGGGGAACGTACAACCTCTGTGAACATAGACAGCCTAGTGAGAAATTCAGGGGGAACATACAACCATTATGAGCATAGACAGACTAATGCAAAGTTAGTAGGAATGTACAACCTCTGTGAGCCTAGTCAAGCCTTGTGAGCCATGAGAAAAAGTCAAGGCATATAGAAAAAGTTAGGTTGAATATAAAATTCCTATGTGCTAGAAACAAACAATATTCCTATTATTGCAAATGATATAAATGTATTGATCTAGTGCATTGGTAGGTGTAACATTATCCACCATGAAGAGAATTTTGAATTTCCTTGTAAAGAGTCAAGTTGCAACTGAAGTCTCAAATCTAGTTCCATTTTAGAGATAAAGTGTAATGCTAAGTTGTAACTGAAGTCTTAAGTCTAGTTCTATTTTAGAACTAAAGTGTAATGTTGAGTTGTAACTGAAGTCTTAAGTCTAGTTCTATTTTAGAACTAAAGTGTAATGTTGAGTTGTAACTGAAGTCTCAAGTCTAGTTCTATTTTAGAACTAAAGTGTAGTGTTGAGTTGTAACTGAAGTGTTAAGTCTAGTTCTATTTTATAACTAAAGTGTAATGCTGAGTTGTAATTGAAGTCTTAAGTCTAGTTCTATTTTAGAACTAAAGTGTAATGCCGAGTTGTAATTGAAGTCTTAAGTCTAGTTCTATTTTAGAACTAAAGTGTAATGTTGAGTTGTAAATGAAGTCTCAAGTCTAGTTCTATTTTTGAACTAGAGTATACAAGTATCAAGTATAGTTCGAACTAAAGTATGAAGCTGAGTTATGATTAAAGAATGCAAACAAGTTACTATTTCAAGCCTCTCCTCTTCTCCTCTTCAGCCTATATAAGCAGAGGTCAACCCCTCTCTTTAACAAAGTTTTGATATGCAGGTTAAGGGAGAAGAAATAGATGAACATATCAATGATAAAGAGGCAACATACCAAAGCATCATATAAATGTTTTATATTAGCAATCGAGGCTACATATCAGAGGCATATATCAAAAACATATCAATTTTGTATATCAACAATAGAGGCAACATATCAGAGGTGTATTTCAGCAAGGTATCTTAGGTCTTTGTCAGGTTGGATTCATCTTGGCAAGATCTTTAAGAGAAAAACATTCATGGTGGATATTTGTAAGTGATTTTACATTATTAATGCAATAAAGGAATATCGTTTGTTGGGGTTTTTCTCCTTGTACAGGGTTTCCCTAGGGTATATGTGTTGTTGATGTCCATGCTTACTTATATAAATAGTTATTTTTATTTTGTTATGATTTGGTATTGTTGAAGTGTATTAAGTTGGAATCAAAGTGTTGAAGAAAATAAAAGAATTATTCTGCATAAGAAATCAAGCTCATAATTTAACAATTTACTGCGAGACCCATGTACCATTCTAGTGTGCGATCTCTGAATGTGTTTTCTAATTGTGCAATGTTTTTATCTTCATCTATAATATTATTAGCTGCCCATATATTCTCACAGATAAAGAAATGATTTTATGGGTCATCTGACCCTTCTCCTCAAAACTTTGGTAACCTAATAATTGGATCTTGTCTTTCCATTGTGAAGTTTTTTGTACTGCCACCTCTACTCGGTGTAGATAGATGACTATTACTTTTTGAACTTACACATCTTATTGAGTTTCCATTGGACCCACATCCTATAAAAATTATTCTACCACTAACCACTTGTTGGTTAACTGGGCTTTATTCTTCAGATGTATTAGTCAGACATGGTGTAACACACCCACAAAGGGGCATACATTTTTTTTCTTTTCTTAAAGGACAGATTCTCCATTCATGGTTTCTAATTTGGAAATTCGGGGAACCAGTCTGACATCCCGGTCAAGGATCTCCTATTATGAATTCAAATGAATCTATGAGACCCTGATGGTCTCACTCTCTAATTAATCGCAGACCCTTTCAACTTCCGGGTGCAGGTCTAATGGTACCCACGACCTTCCCCTTTGCACTTATGAAATCTCAGAGTCTGGGTGCTAGCTCCTTTTTTGGTAATCCCCTTCCTTGATATGACCTTGGGCGATGGCATTATGTAACCAAGCGATTGCAGGAGTGGCCAAGGGTGGTTTCAAACCAACTACTTTTCACCCCACAATTCACCTTGAGCCTCCACATGTCCTTTATCCAAAACTAGGGTTTGGATTGCGGCCCACCCTCAATTTTTTAAAGTTCACACACCTCCAATCCTCGTAATGCTATGGGACCGTCAATCTCTAGATATTGATAGTACTGTCTGAACTGACGGTTCAGATCTTCCCTTTTCAAATCCATGGACTAGATATGTCCCTCCTAAATCAAATGATGTGATCTCCTTCGTGATTTTGAACTTTGTACTTTTCAAATATCAAACCCTGATTTCCTCCATATATCAATCTTCTAGAGTTGATGATCCGTGGACACCTGTCCTCCTAAATCAACAACCCTACTTCTACTTCGGGTGTTTGACCTTTCAATTAGATCAATAGTCCTTTGGCCCTCTTCTCGATCAATAGGTCTCTGGACTTCTGAGATCTAAAATCTTAAAATTCACCCTTTTACCCAATGGCTTTTATCCGAAGGTTATAATTCACTAACGCGTGTCCACTTGATATGACGATCAAGGATTACTTTAGGTCTTTACCTAGAGTCCACATATTCACACCACATGTTCTCCAGATATGACAATTCATATCTACTTCGGACGATCCGATGGTCAATGTTTACTTCGGGTCTTTACCTCGAATCCACAGATTCATGCCACATCAGATCTGCTTCGGATGATCGGACGATTGAAATTTTACTTCAGCTCTCTAGCTCTCTGGATTTCATAAATCTCAATTCTCAAACCTTGGTAAGTTCTCTCTCTCCTGCGTGTGCGAAGCACTAAGGCTCATGCACTTTTCTTTGATCAGACAACTATTGATCCATTGCACTGTGATCCAACAACCACTGTCGCTCCTCCTCCTAAGATTCTAACTTTCTCTGACCTATAATATTTTCTAGGTGCTCGAAGGATTCGACCTTCTCTCCTCCTATAGGCCCATCTCCTAGATTTCATCAGTGCTCCTGAAAGCACTATCTCTTCTAAGCTTAATCTCCTTGAAGATTTAGCTGTCCCACATGCTCCTTGCATTTAAGGGATCACATCAAACTCAAATCGAAGGTCAACGAAGATCGACGATTCATAGAAATTGTGGGGTCCCACCTCCACAATCTGAGAATTGCTCACTCGAATCTAGTCTAATCCTAGTTTTTCACCTTCCATCCCCAACGAGATCAATGACGTGGGTTTATTGTGGGCTATGAACTAGCAGGTCTGCTAAATTCACTTTCACACTCCATAATGATTCCCAACCGTCAATTAAATCGAGTAGCTGGTGTTTGATCTAGTAACTTCAGTGAGTATTTGAATCGATCTTACGACTTGGATGGCCTCTCCTCCCATTAAATGACTCACATCCATCTCCGCTGTCAAATTATTAAGTCATGGGTAGTTCTGGTGACTTGACTATCATCTACCTCCTAGATCTAACGATTGGGACGGTTCTTGGGAATCCTTATATCTAAGGCTCAGAGTCAACTTCAAGACTTTGAAGATTTTACCTCCCTTACGAAAAAATTTCTCAATTCACCAAACTCGCTCAATTCACCGAACTCGCGAAGTCTGAATGACTCCAAGGGTTAACTCCCACTCTCTTTTCCATATCCAATGGTCACAACAAATCGTAGCTTCTTTTGAACAAATTTTGTTTGTTCATCTCCCAAACAAGGGAACCTTCCCTTTCGATACTTCAGCCTCGCTACTCTTCCTGAGCTTTGTTAGCTCTGAAAGGCTTAAGAGCTTTATGCTCTTTCTCTTGAACTTAACGCTTGGAAGAATCCTTTCATGCACCCCTTATGCTCATTCCTCAACTCTAGAACTTAAGTGGTTCTTGGTCTCTTCCTACCTCATAGATATCTTATGCATATGTGCACTATCTCTCCTAAGATTTAACAGACTCCCTCCTCCAAGGGACTCAGAAAGACTAGGAGTGTCAACATGTGTACGTGAAACTATGCCCAAGGTCGATGAACTCACTATTCGTAGATATAGCTTAAGCCACCACAGGGCGCAAGCATTTACGAATACAAAACATGTCCAATCCATACTTGATTAAATAGATAATTTAAATAGGAACAAAGAGATACAATATAACCACTAAGAAAACATACACATCCATGGGTCCTTCATAGTATATACCATTTCATTACATAATTATAGCTTAATTTCACAGGGTATGAGAATACTTATCTATTACATGTTGCATCCAACCAACTGATTGTGGGTGTGTGCATTTCCACCCAACCATAGGCTTAGAGGAATTCATTATTATCACTTTGTCCAGCCCCATTCCGAGCCATGATATCACTAGGGAATTTATTCCATCTCTCGGAGAAACTCTCTTTGTCATAGCAAACCTATGAGGTTTATCAGATGCTTCCTTAGCATCAAGCTCATGTTCGGGTCCTTCAAGACGTGTTCTCAACACTTCCTTTTGGGTTCACACATATCCCTTACGAGATCGTGCTCTCATTCCCCCATATCTCTTCTCTTGTTGTGTCTCTTTATGTATCTTACCTTCCCTCCTTTGGAAGGTTTTTGACCTGTCATGTTCCTTCTGTCAAAAGGAAGATTGGGTCTGTAGGTCTCTGTGGTACTTCGAGCTGACATCCTACAGCTAGACCATGCTTCCATTCATGGGAGTGGTTGATGATTCAACCTATTGTAACCTAGGTCTACATCCCTTTCCTCTCTTCTCTTTTTCCCTATTCCTTCATTAAATTTTCCTCTTCTGGTTGGTTAAGTCATTTTCCAATTACTAAGTGACTTGGTTCTTATTCATTTCTTCCTGGTTTGAGTCTTTGCGCGTTTCAGTTTTTTTTTTCATGAAAGGATGAAATATATGTTGGATTTGGTTTGAATTACTTGTCATCATATTTTCCATTGATCCAACTCACCACATGTCGACCAAGCCTTTTATTAAACGCAGGAAATGCTCGTGGACAAACGCAACCATTTAGAATGGTCATTTTCGAGCTAGGATTTTCGAAATGAACAGGGAAATTTTCAGCGGTAAAGATCCACTAAGAAAATCACATCAACGACTATCATCTAGGTGGGGGTGAAAAATTGCACGGATTTTAACACTAAGAGTCATTAGAAGTCTCGAACCCCCTAAGTATTTAACATGTCTTAAGATTGGGTTAATTAGTGATAAGAAATGGCTAATCACTTGAATGATTTTCCTTCTAGAGATTGGCATACTTCACATCCACGAATTCCCAAAGACCCGAATCCTGAACTCTCAAAGACCTGAAGAGAACCTGATCCATGCATCTATCATGGAACATGGTGATAGATCATTCACTTCAGAGATTTTCCTTTGGGAGATGTTTCATGTTTCACATTCAAAACACCCGAAGCCTGAAAGTATGAAGTGAATATGGACCATTGATCCCTGGTCAATGAGAACTGTCGATCCTTGTAGCAGGTAAATGTCACCTAGATATTGGATTGTAATTAGATCAATGACTATATTTCATTGTGGGGATGCAAACTGCTCGAGTGCTAATTTTACTAAGTGGTCCCACAATTGGAACCATGATATTTTTGGAAGGGTACATGGCAGCTTGTGGGGGATTGCGGGCCCAAAGGCGGTCTGAATCCAAACCAACCTCAACATCTCCCGCAATCATGTGCTTTAGTGAAATCAAATCACCGCATCACCTCCACTCATCCACTCACTACTTTCTCTCCTCTCACCACCCGACACTTGTCCTCTGTTAACCCTAACACTAATCTCCATTGACGATGGACCACCTAACGTGGTGGCTCCTTGAGAACTCAGACCCCCACTCCTCTAATATGCTTACTGCCTACCCCCCCCAATCCGAGCTCCTCCTGGGTTGTTTTTTGATACCGCCTCCTATATAATTTCTCCACATGTTATCCACTCACTTCCAAACCTACTCACATCTCTTCTCACTATGCCATCTATCTTCACACGTCATCTACCCTCGCATCCATTCATCTCATCTCCTGATTGGACGCTCGCCTCCACATCTCTCCTCATTCCTAATGGGCCAACAACCATTCCAAAAAATATATTTCACTAATACAGATGGCATATGACAGGGTCAATACATAGTGCGCTTGGATTATGAAAGCTCAGGCATAGATAGAGAGCTAAGTCTTAGTCACAGGTTGATGCAGATTAGTTCCAGAAACACTTCAACAATCTTTGCTCATGCAATTGGTTATCTCTAGTGGCCTCCAACATCTCACAAACATGCCTTCATTCAACACAGAGCTCTATTATTTCACTCTGAGGCCCATTTTTGGCCACTCATTTCCTCCAGCATATGCATTAGTTCTGTCGTAGAGACAGTAGTAGTTTTATTTGATTAAGTCCAGCATTTTCCTAGATTAAATGCAAGAGTGGTCTTTTGTGTGTGATAAGAACCACTCTTGCTGATAAAGTCTAGTGTCTTAGTGAATATTATTATTATTTGATTTACAAACAGTTCCCTAAATTTAGGTCTCAGTCCCTTAAGGACGAGAGCCACTGCAACTCTTTTAAATAGTTAGTTTTTGGATATTGAAAAGGTCGTAATTTTTGAGGAAGGAATAGAAACACAACAGATTGGTTGGAGCCATTTTATGAATGGATTAAATATCTCTACCTGGTGAACATGCTCTTGATGACACTATTTCGTTCAACTCTTCATGTGTTTTCATTCTTATCTTGAATGCAATTTTTTATTTGTGCAACGTACATTTCATTTCCTTTCAACTATTGTATGACTTATTTTTACTGATATGCGACCTGTCAAATAGCTAATGCTTTGGTGAATTTTTTTTTCTACAACGTGGGGGAATTATTGTTTTCTGATACATGTTTAATGTCTTGAAATGATATTTTAAGTATTGAACTTCTTGCAGCATATTATTTATTGAGTAGTTTGTTGCTTCCCCATGTTTTCTATAATTTCACTGTTCTTTCATTAGTGTTCCATCAGCCAAGGAGGTCCCTAATCGATATTGTTCTTCCAACCCAACCTTCCCTTCATCTTGATAGAATAACCCTCAGACCAACCAAAAAAAAGTTAAAAGAAGCAATCATTCTAAATTGATAGGTGGCCTACCTTTTCCCTTTAGCAGTCAAGTGCAGACCTTAGGACCAACACAACCACTCGTCCTTTCTTTATTAACTGATTTCTTTCCACTAGAGATATCATAGCTCGTACTTCAAGGATTCATCCCCCAACAATCATTTTGGGAAGTTTAACAATAATACAATTACATTCTCCACATGCCTTAGCATGGTAATCCTATTTTATGATTCATTACAAGCCGAGGTAAACATGGGTGTTACAATTCCCTCCCCCTTAAAGGAACATTGTCCTTGGTGTTCTTTATCAAAAAACACCTTGTTGATGAAAAGATATTAATTGATCTTACTCAATCACTTTCAGAATTTAATTGGCTAAAGAAAAGTAGATGGGAATATAACCCTATGTTTATAGCCAACAAAAATAACATCCTAACTCACAAGTATTAATTACGAGTTCTTAGGCTAGTATTTTATCAACAAAAAGCTTGCTAGAAATTCACTTTTTATGTGATTTTCTGAATATAATAGCTACTGAAATAAATGTAAGAACATAGGTAAAGACACCAAGATGATAATCAAGATAGATGAGACATAAAGAAATCCTTTATTTCATTCCAATTCACAAAAGAGTCATTTTCTTTACAAAATCTCATACAAAAAGCTTGGACCAAAGTCAAACTTAGACATCCTCGATGGAACATGCAAAATGACCTCTAACAGAAAACCAAAATAAAACTCTAAAAGATGGATCAAGATGCCACAGATGTATGCCTACTCGACTCTGCACAATAGCCTTTATGAGTCATGAAAATTAATTCACAAACAAATAAGTCTACATAGACTATCAAAGATAGATCAACATCTGTGAAGAACAAGTGTCTGAATGATTTGATTCAGCCGTCAATATTGTTGTCTACAATAAGACCCTGCTATCATAATACAGAATTAGGTTGTGATGAATATATGAATGAATGAAGACTAAACTATCTCAACATAAACTCAAAGAGAAAACCTTAGCATGCTTCTGCTTCTATCCTCCTCTTGTTCCTCCCTTCCTTTTTTCTTTTAACAAATTATAATTAGTTGAAGAAGTTGAACCAATTCATTAGTTAAGTTAATTAAAAAGACTCAACTAACTTTATTTAGGGGGGAAAGTAATAATTATAATAAAGGGTCATAATTAAATAATAACTAGTAGGTGGGACCCCTTGTAACTCCTTTTGGTTCATAACAATCATAATAATCATAAAATAATCGTTAGTTAAGCAAAAGACACCTCCCTATGCCTCCCATTAACATATTCACTTTTGGTAATTAAAACTCATGAAATTTGAAATTATTTCAAAATAATACTCATATATTAAAAAATAAACATGTTTTCCAAAGATCCATGAAGTCAACTATCATGAAACAATAGATAACATAAAATGCAAAAGCCATTTTTCCTAGTCTATGATGTAACATTTCCTTGGTTGTTGTTGTCACCTTTTGATTTTTCTGAATTTTCCTTAGGCCATGTAGAGCCTTTAGGCTTAATCTCATTGATCAAGTGGGAACAATCGTCCCTCAAATGCATTTAGGAAGACACGGATTTGTCAAAGTCATTAGAGGGTGAGGAAGGGGCAACAGTGTATTTTCCTTTATCAAGTGCATGGTAGGATTTAGTCTTCAATCTCTTACTAGGATGGGAGGATTTCACTGACGAATGGTTAGAGGCAACTTTGACAATGGGGTTCAAAGGTGGAGGAGCAGGAAAAGACAAGTTGGGCTAGCCACGATGTTGGGAGACTGTCGGGTGGACAATCTCCTACCATCCATCATTTTTAGAGACCTCAGGCTGTAAGGATACATGAGGAGGTGCATGGATACTGAGGGATTGCGGGGCTTGGAACCGAGTCCTTTCAGGCCTAGGTTGGACTATTCCCTTCCCAATCCAATTAAAGAATCTAGAATGAAACGATTGGCCAAGCTCTTCTGAGTCAATGTCAAAATGTGTGGAGAACCTAGGCCTTCTTGGGCCTTGGTTCCAGTAACCTCTACATATGTTTCCTCGACCATGGCTTCCTTGACTCAAAAAACTCATCTTGCATGCGTGATTGATTAGAAAATAGTCTTCTAAATAACCATACATGAAAACTCTTAAAAATATGAAATAGATTAGGCTCAAAATGTATCAAACTCATGCAATTCAATCCATACAAATTTTTTTATTGTTAATCAACGAGCAGGGGGGTGAAACAATGTCTTGGGATATGTGAGGGGTTTGTATTGAGAAAAAATATGATATAATGAAAGGGGAGAAGAAATGGTCACTGCTAAATGACAAAAACAATCAACTGTAAAGAGAACCAATAAAACCTCACTGAAATCCACCCAAGACACTTCCACTTTCATCCATTTTAACACAAAAATTCTCTTGGCTGTAATCAATCTCAGAACAGGGAGTGAAAAAATGAATATGGGAGGTGAAAGGGTTTGTAATTAGTGGAAAGTGAGACAATGGGAGGGGAGGATAATGATTAGTGTTCATGAAATTAATCAAATGATCCATAAAACATTCTGCAACAAGAATAGATGAAAAAACCAATAATCATCATGACTTAATAACAATTATTGTGTACTTAACTAGTTCACAGTCCAATAATCAAATATCCAACACAATGCCATCACAAAAAAGTAAGTATTCCACATCATTTGTAATAGGTTTTGTTCCATTCATTCACACACTCTGCATTTTATAAAAAATTACGAACAATACCCATTTCCAATCTGTAACTATCAAAATCAACCATTGCCTATGCATTTCTTCAATCCACAACTATACTCAAAAGTCATGTTTTCAAAATACTAATAAAGTCACTATTACTGCAATAGAGCCCATGAAAATGAAATGATATTCGTTAACATATATATGCAGTAAAAAAAATAATCAAGACCAAATTGGCATGCCTGAAATGACAATTAATCATACAACCAACAACCACCATTTATACACAAGCTATGCACAAGGTAATTATCCCAGGCAATGTAGTTATATCACTGTGAAAGAAAAAAAAATCAATGTGACTTAAAAGCTRGACCACCTATCCAACATGACTGTCATCAACAACATGATTGTTTTAACAAGTGATCGATTGAAATAAATAARCATGCTTAAAACTTATGTGGGTTCCCCTGAGTGTGAAAACCAAGCTATCCATACTACACACAGTGCACAACTAACAAAACTCCATGGTGCAACATTTCCACTTAACACAACAAACACACAGTCACGATAATAACTCAACATTTCGTGTTGAGCTATCAATTTAGTATAAGATTATTTTGATTTAGTCACATTGTGATCAACCATGTTATGTACACTCAGGATTATTCAATCAACAAACACAAGGATGTAGTGGATATAATTTCTATAGTCATCTAGTTCAGTAGTCATTCGGCCCCAAATAAAACCATAGTACCATGACCATTATCTATTTTTCAACCACACAATGTGACATGAGCAATGTCAAGCATTTTCACCAATGATAGCTAAACATTCAAATAATCACCAGTGAAAAAACCAGTGATTGTGTATCTACCAAATAGTTTGTCACTATCTTAAAACTCAACACCCTACAAGTTGTAGCAAGGATGCATATCCACACATCCAATCGAATCGGGGTAGAGACCCTTCCCGTTAACAACACTGAGCTATCGACATAAGGAGAGTAACTGTGTGATTTTAAAGTGAAACTAGTAAAATAGGGTTTACCACTATTATAATCGAGCCAGTGACTATATACCAACCATCACGACTGTCATACGACCAAATGGGTGAGCCTGTTCTCAAAATCATCGACAATTATACAACCATCCAATGAAAAATCGAGTCGTAACAAAAGGCCAGGCTGGTCTTCTTAAACCATTTCCCAAGTGGAGCACCAAGTTTGTTCGGTAGTGAAAATGGGGAGAGCAGAGCCACTCTTTGTAATGGACAAACCCCCAAGGGCACGGTGTATTCAGGATGAATCACAACTCATTTGTGGTTAAGCACAAATCTATGACAAGGGGCCATAACTAAAAAGTAAGGCTCTATTATGGCTTGGCAAATGTTATTTAATGCATGCAGGTTATAACCCTCATGCTCTTAGGTCAACAATCACAGCATAGAGGTTAAGACAGGGATGAGGAAGAACAAGAACCTTATATCATGACCCCTGTTGGTGCAATCAACCAATGCCGAAGTGAACAAAACATACTGACGTAGAAAACCTTCGACCATTAAACCCATAAAATCCAGAGAGTGGATTAGTGATAGTGCATGAGTATAGTTGTCCACCCAATACTAAACAAGAAAACTCCAACCAAGCAATAGTGATAACAAAGAATTATCACCCAGGAATACCAATAACCTCGACGAACTCAAAAATGTTACTGAAGGGACCATTCACTCCTCATTTCCAGAACCCAAATTTCACACAGTTGTAACACTTAGGAAAACACAAACCTATACACCTGAGCCAGTAATCATTTCATACCCAGAGAAAAATCATGAATGGACAAAAAAAGACATACCTGTAATCAAATTCCTTAAGATAAGAGTTGGTCGAGCGGTTCCTCCTTGCTAAAATTTCGGAGCATAACCACAACAACAAGATCAAACAATATCTCGACTAGGGTGGCAGCCAACGAGAAGGGTAAAGGTGACATGCAGTAAATGCACATTGCCTCCACCCATATCTCATTAACTCAACAGTACATGCCAAAAAATTATCCATTAACACGATTCATCAAATGTGTAACAAAACCATCACCACATTAAAAGCTAGTAGTGCGATCACCATATCCCATTTCACATCATATAACTCAAACAAAATTGCATAACCATCAATGTTCACCACCTTATCAAATGAGCCACCAACGTTCAATCTATCCAAATATACCACCTGTGGATTGGCCACATAGTTCAATTAACCGTTGTATGACCATTAGCACTATCACCTTGCCAAGTACACCACCAATATTTCACACCATATGTATATTAAACATGTAATTCAATCACAATTTCATAACCATTTACTTGCTAGCTAGGGCTTAACAATAATCATCAAGTGTTTTCATGCATGTAGTATTGTTAGGATATCTTTCAAATTTTCCCCTTGTAATTGTTTCTCATTTATTTTAAGTTATTCACATGTGATATTGCAGAACTAGGTCCCTTTTCTTTGCATTCATTATAGTATTTTGTCTCTCTCAAAACTGCCCTTCATGTAATTTTACTAACATGTTTTAAGAACATACAACAATGACATTAATGAATAGCATAAGTTGTAGTAACATAAGGAATCAACCCTTCATAAGCTCAATTTATAACCAATAACCACAATATCTTCATCAACCATGTGAGCCACATCATACATCATCTCAACATCAAAATGAACATATCTTCTCTCCAATAGTTCAAGGGGTCCCACCTACTAGTATTATTTAGTTTTTATAATAATAGGCTTTAGCAATACTTTGCGGGAAAAAATTCGTTGACAATTTCAATCATCAACAAATTGGCGACTCCACAAGGAAATTTGTTTTTAACAGATTTAGAACTCAGGATTCATGGTTTCGTGGGCCAAAACATCAGATCAATAAGACATAACTCAGGTGATTATGAAATAGGGGGAAGTGAGTGGATTTAATGGAAAGATGACCGAGAAATTGGAAATAATTCATGAAAAGTGTTGAGTACGAAGGGTTTTACCACTGTATGCATAATCATCTGAATGGAATTTTCTCTCTAACTTTTAGGAGGAAAACTTTTTAAACTTGATCTTAAAATCTCGATGGGTGAAGAAATGGCAAGAAGAAGCGGGAGATAGCCAACTCTTTACAAGACAACAACGGTAAAGTGTAACAATTTCAAGGGTCCTTTAGAGGAGCATCATAACATCTATTTAAGCTTGATTGTTATTAACTAAAAATTCTTTGCAATAGTGTCATTGTGGAAAAATTGATCCAACATCTTATTTGACCAAATTAATCAAAAGAAATATGATAGAAGTAAAATTCATAACTAAAACAACAACAATAAAAGACAGAAATGAAGCGCAACAGGGAAAAAAAAACTTATCTTGGAAAGCAGAAATTAAAGTACTGTGAAGCAAAGAAAAGAAGCACAAAAATTGAAAGCATATCTAGGCTACTTCTATACAACAAAATCCAGACAACATTAGAACTTTTCATGTTGGTTCCTCGCAATATTTCAAGCGAGGGCTGCTAATACTATAGGGAAACAATTGCTCCTTTAAATATTTTGAGATATAAGATTTAGTATCTGAGATAAAATCAAATTTGAAAGGACCGATCACCTTTAAATCTGACGTAATCATCATTCCCTTGACATGCACAAATAGCTCGTCAAGATAGAGGTGGAGATTGACCAATTCATTGAGAGTCATGTGCATAGTTTTCTTTAAAGTAGTACATGTATCAATTTAGCTAAAAAAGGACATTTGTAAGGCATGGTATTGCAATTAGTAATGAAAGTGGTTTTGTGAACATTTTCCCCCTCTACTTTGATTTTATTGTAACCAAACAAATTTTCAAGTAAGGGTCTTAACTGTGACTCTACAACCCGTTACAAAAACATTTCAATATTGAGAGGGGAAAAAGGATTTGTCATAATCTCTTACCTGAAAGTTTGAAGACTAATGCAATTTTTGATATTACCAGTGGTCTGTGGGGTCTATTTCCAAATTGAGACCCATTCAGGGTGGGCTGAAAAACACATTCCATCCCTTAAGAAATCCCTCAAATCCCTTCGAAAGGGTGCTTCCAGTGCAGAGTTAACAAATTATTGTTTTTTCCTAGCTAGTTTCATGATATGCTAAGTAAGACCAGGATCAAAACCATGAATATCCTCATAAGACCAAGAAAAATCCTTTTGAGATTCACCAAGTAGTCCGGTGGAACTCATCTCTTCTTTACCAGAACATTGGACCTTTATTTTAACATTGGTTGAAGGTTCAAATGTCCTAATGTTCAGGAGGATGGTTTCAATCACCTTCTTTTGTAAATCCTCTTCCTTTTTTTTTCTTTATTTCCTACAAGACTCAAGGAAAATGAACTCTTAAGAGGAGTCAATCCCTCGGGAATATTATTATTTTCTATGTATATAATCTCCTCGGGCTTGAGACATTCATTTTGAATGATAGCACAAATGCTCTCATCATTAGGGATGTCGTTCCAGAATTCTTCATTTTCAAAAATGTATGGATGATGTAGAGATTGGAAAGCACAATCAGGCCAATGAGGTAAGAGTTGCTGAGTAGGGGACGTTGCAAAGACAACTAACCGATCATCTATTGAATTCAACTCCTTCTTAACATGAGTGATGTTGAAAGATAGAATGTTCAAGACAAATGTCCAAACAGTTTGGGAGTATTGTTCCATCAACTTATCGCTAGGAGAGCATGTCCTACGTATCAGGTTCACAACAAGCTCATAATTTCCAAAAACTAAAAGGTGAACAAAAAAAATATTAAAGGAGTTCTCAATGCCTAACAACAAAGCTTTGAATTCAGCGACATGTTTGAACAAGCAAACTCCAACTTATATGACAGATTATGAATTTTTCCTGCAGGGGAAACCAATATAATACCAACCTTGTTACCTTTGTTAGAGTGTGAGCCATCAAAGTGCATATGCCATAATTCATCATCTGAATCAATTCCTTCCAGAGGAATATTATCCTCTTCAACAAATATGGAATGCACTCCTACATCTTCTTCGATATAGTTTATGCTAGATTGTGGAACACTCTCTATGTAGGGTGAAATTATTCCTTCTCTAAGGACTATAATATTCTTACCATTCTGAGGAGCGGATAAGTGTGTCCCATCAAGTGAGAGGTATCCACCTTTTATGGATTTCCAATCTCTCCCAAAGATAATTGAATAATTTCTCATAGGCATATCAATAACCTGAATGTTGAGGGTTGCCCTTATCTCAGGATGAGTGTATAAAACCAAGGTTACATATTTAATATCACCTATGGTTGTTTGTTGTAGACTATTATAGGAGATAATTCTTCTGGCATTTTCGTTTGTACATGACAAGCCTAACTCTTCCACAATAATCTTTGACATGACACTTGGGACTAAACCACCATCAGTGAGGAAACAATGGGAAATCTTATCCATGATATTTACAAAAATATGAAAAGGGGGGTTTTTTATAGGGTATCTAAAGTTATGTACACCTACTTTATTTACAAAAGAATCCTCTTCATCTACCTCTTCGGAAAGATTGGCTACAAAAAAATATTTTCCTTCCATGAATTGTTTCAGATGCATCTGTTGTTCAGGGATGACAACCATGTCTAGGAGGGTTGCATATTCTTTGATGTTGGACAATTGATTCAAGATATTGTATTTAGAAGAGGGAGGAGGGGGAGTGATTCTTTGAATCTCAGAAATTTTAGGAACCTGGGATGTAGTAGCGATTGAGGATGAGCTCGAGATAGAAGAACTATGAGGAGGATCAAATTTACCCTTGGGAGCATAGGATTTGTTCTTAGTGTTAATAACCATGACATCCTCTGGCTCTGTAAATTCTAGGACAACGATAATAGATTTTGGTATTTTACCAGAGATCTTATCTCTGGCATTCTTCTTTACCTCACATGTGGTTTCTTCATGGTGCTCCTCACAAAAGTTACACCAACTCCAAGGAAAGATAACCTTAGGCTGAGAATTGTTTTCAACCAGATTTCTAAAAGGGGGTGTAGAAGAGGATGAAGCTCCAGGGGTGTGAGGGGAGGCAGTACCCTTCCACTCAAATTCTATCATACGGTTTTTCATATCTTGTACTAGATGCAAGAGAGCAGACGTATATGTTTGTCTAACTGATTCTCCCTGGGGTAGACTAGTTCGTTCAAGCTATTCTTCATACTTTGAGCAAGTGTGCAGGGCGGAAACGATATTGTCAATGGATTTTTCCTCAAGCCTATGATGGTAGGGAGAAGGAAATGCATTGTAATAATGTTAAGGTCCTAACCCGCACATAGGTAGATTAATGTATTCGAATGTAATAAAGGTCAATATTAATAAGACCTTTCAATAAAATAGAATAAGGCGGATGTAAGAAGACCTAATAGAAGCTTCCGCTTCTAGAAGGATCTTCCTCTAGATGCTTCTTTTTAGTATAAAT